>CM076582.1:295480907-295729394 GCA_034641835.2 Pinus albicaulis
ATTGTATTTTCATATGTTGTGGCTAACATGAGGTGGATAAACATTGGTCATTAATATTTTACTTAGTTTTAAATGAAGAATTTAGTATGTTTGGGTTTGTTAAATTAATTAGGAATAAAAATAGAAATTGGTTTCTCCCTACGAGGAGATTGAGCCAAGTAGGATAAGAGCTTAGAAATAGGGTAGCATTTGTTTGTTAGGAGTGGTTCAACAGAATCTATTTTAGGCAAGAAGGACCACTTCAGATAGATATATATATATATGTATGTATATGTATGTATGTATGTATGTATAAGTGAGAGAAAAAACAAAGTGTGAAAAAGAGTGAGATAAGTGTCAACTAGGTGTGCGAGAGGCGATAGAAGAGAAAGCATAAACAATTGTAATAAATAGTCGATCAAGGGCTTGACTCTATAAGTTCATTTATTATTAATTTTCAAGTGTTCTGGAATGGATTGGGCTCTCCGTTCAGATTATTGGTTTAAAATTGTGTTGAATCATACATATATTAGCTATACAGTCGGAGGATAATTGGATTGCAGGTGTGACAAGGACCGCAGATCTGAACCCAATCAACGGGAGAGATCTCATTGCAAGTTGAGAAACTAGCGCACATCACACAGACTCAAGATTATAGTTAAAGAGCCGCAAGTCAAATTGTTTAACCTATGATTCGAAGTGAGGAGGTGGAGATATAACAAGGATCGTTGGATCAGGGATCAAATCAATGGTGGAGATTTTAGCGCACGGGAAGCAACTTCGCCATTCGCAAGATTTAGAAGATAAGCGTTAAGGCATCGCAAAATAAACTAATTTGTTTGCGATGCGAAAAAGGGGGGGACACATGTTGGCTCAGCGCAACTTCGCAGTTGGCAAGGAATAAAGTTTAAGTGTTAAAGTTAGACTGCCATTTGTGCGACTTGCGATCACCGGTGATTGGTCAAGATTATTGTGGGACCCTCCAGTAAGAAATTCTATGTATATGTATTTATTTGGGTTCTATGTGTTTGGTTAGGCTAATGTTGTTGATTGCGCACATATGAATGTTTAACAAGCTCCGAAGTTTTACAAAAAGTCTGATGCTATTAATAAGGTTGTGTGGAGTGTAAACTATATAGTTTCCGCGCGTATTCTCATATTTTTGTAACTAGTCTACATCACTCCCCTTCAAAGAAGTGTTGTCCTCAACACTTGACTATTTGTAGGTGTTAATGCATGAATAACTCATCTTCCTGATGAGCTCCATAATTATACATATTTGGAGGGGTTAATGGTCACCTTTTTTCCTCCTTAGATCTATTTTTCTTGCATTATTATTATTATTTGGTTTTACGATGCTAGTATAGGTGGTGATTAAGGCTAACATACTTTGAGTGCCTAATATGAGATTGAGTGCGGAAAATCTTGAATTATTAAGCATTTTTATAAGGATTTTATCATAAAGACTTGGAGTCAAGTGGACTCAATCACCCCAAATATTCTCTCCAGCAATTCGAGTTCCAAAGGTATCCAAGCATCTCCAAGAGGAGTGCATTCAATCTATGTTTACTTGGAGTCAAGTGGACTCAATAATTCTCTCCAGCAATTCAAGTTCCAGAGGCAGCCAAGAAAATCCAAGAGGAGTACACTCAGTCTATGTTTACTTTGAGTCAAGTGGACTCAATCACCATTTTCAAGGGAGTTATTGGTAGCTGCCCTGTAGAATAAATAGAGCAGAGCTAGAGCTAGGAAGGGTAGTTGATTCTAGTTGGAACTTTGTTGCAAGATATTGAGCTTTTCATTATTATACTCAGTGATCAAACCTTCAGAGAGGTATGAGGTTATTCTTTTATGAAATGAGCATACTAATTTCATTTTACTAATTTAATTTTCAGAGAGCTAGGATCATGGGTTAGGGCCCAATCCATGTGCCTCAGCTTCTTTGCTGTTACAATATTTTCCTTTCTTTCCATTAGTGATTTTTTGTTTCTGTCATTTAGTTAATATTTCTTCTGATAGTTTCAAATTATTGTTTCGAATTGTTGCTGTAGGTTTTCATTTTCTTAATAAAATGAAGGATAAAACTCTAAAAGTCGTGGATCTATCCTTCCCTTCTCATCTCTATCAATAGAGCTCGAGGGGGGTAGGCTTTCCCATGGGCCAAAAAATTTGATTTCTCTTCACTGTTTTTATCATGCATTTTTTTTTTTTTTCCCGTGCATGAATCCGCAGGTTTGTTTGCAGGAAGCAGTATTAAAGTTTCGGATAATTTCACCCTCGCCTTCCCACTTCATTTTCCATCTCTGTGTTTCGCTTCCAAACACCTCTGCTACTCTCCATTTCCCTCTTTTTCTCTTCCTATCAGCTGCCGCAGCCTTTTTATTCATAGAAAATATTAAAGTTTTTCCTGTGATATTTTACCTTGGACTTTCCCGATTATCACATCTCGACCATCCCAGAACCCCTTCCCTTTCCTTTTTCGTTCTTCAACATCTTAGCGATTTTCCCTTTTCACCTCACCTTTACCTTTTTAATGAAAATGCTTAAAAATATTTAAAGTTTGACCTCTACCCTTTTCTTCCTCGAAACTCCCACTACCGCACTTCGCCTTTTCGCAAAATCGTACTTCACAATATTTTCCCTTTTTTGTTAAGAATTACCGCTTTGATCCGCCGATCGCGCTCCGTCACCAGTCCCACCACCACGTCACCCATCGCATTTTGCACTTCACATCGTTCAATTGGTATTCGTTAATACTTACCGCTCTTTCTGCCGGTTGTGATATCACATTTTGCATGTCACAGCTTTTTCCCCGTCGCACTTCATAGTTCTTACCTCATCGCCTTCGCATTTTGCTCCCACTTCCCGAACAACATTTCTGCTATCCCTTTAATTTTGTGATATTGTGATTGCGATATCGCATATCGTAAATTTTGCCTCCATCGCATCTCCACCATCGCACTTTTCAATTCATTCCTTTTCCAAGCCGTTTTTGTGCTATAATAAGGTTTTATAAGGTTTAACCCCGCTCTTTCCACTTCTAAGCCTTGTTTCATGCATTAAGCCCTCCATTAGCCACTTTAGCCCTTTTCTTTCCTCCAAGCTGCAAATCAAGACTTTTTCAATTAGAATTAAGTCATGGATAACTTAGTTGCATAGGTAGAAGCATGGTAGATATACCATACAGTAAGTAGGGTGCATTTAGCTGTTTGGCCAAGTTAAGTGTGATTTAGAATTAGTTTCGCTTCTGCCATTTCTTTTTAGAAATATAGTTTAGTTTCTTTTCCGTCATTTCCTTTTCTGCAAATTAAATTAGTTTCATTCCTGACATTTTTTTTCAGCGATTCAGTTTTCCTTTCTTTCATTTCCTTCCAACAATTTACCTTCCAGTTCTTATCATAGTTTAAGAAATAGCACCCTTTCGTAAATCAAAAGAGGATGACAAGAACATATTGCATTTGTTGTGTATATTGCATTGTCACCTCCAAGTTTGTACGAACCTCGGGTTGATAAAGTAAAGTAGGGAAGCCCCTAAGACTTTCACCACTCTTGGTGCAATATCAGGGCTCGCCACTTTTTGGCGTCATTGTCAGGGAGGTGTCTAGTAGATGCTTTGATTTTGTTTTAGCACTCTTTTCTACTTTCCTTTTTCATGTTGTTTCCGAAATATTGAAAAATACAAAAGATCTAATTTTCATGCCTCATAGGAGTAGGGATACTCATAAATTTAATATATATATATATATACTTCTCCAATACCAACCCCCCCAATTGACCACGTGGTACAGTAAGAACCACATCACCATACACTTTTTAAGGTAGAAGAGATGGATGGACATGATGACAATGAAGAAGATCTTATTGGATTTCCCATTCAAGATATGGACATCAATGTACATATGAAGTAGAAATGTTAAGAATGCAAAATGAGTAAAAAGAATATGTTGATATTTTTTTTATCCTTTCAGAATCATATGAACCTAAATTTTGTTCATCATTCCCCAGGTTTAAATAATCTTACCAGGAAGACAATGGAGCAAGGCAATCACCAAAGAAGCTATGTTATGTAGCTCCAAGGAGACCCTCATAGCCTATTCAACTTGACATGATGCAAGGACCCACTTCACAATTTAAATCTTATTCACATCCATCTCAAACTAATTGGGACACACTCCCTCCTTGGCAACCTTGGCCATCTCAACCCCAAAACCAATCTTGGCAACATGTTTAGCAAGGTCCTTATTGGGAAAATCCTCAACATTCTCAATATTTCCCTCAATATCCTCTATGCCTGACTCCATGCTATCCCTACCATCCACCTCCACCATAAAAATAGCCTCAACCACATCTATCTCATATATCCACCCCCACTCAACTACCTGTACCACCATTTCCAAACCCATACAATGAAGTATCTCAACTCACTTACAATGCTGAGGTACAACACTATCAAACATATCCTCTTGATCTAAATGATATGCATCTTAGTTCAAGAAAGTTATTACAAAGAAGAGATTTTCTTAATGTCATTGAAGGACAACATCAAGAAGAAGAAGATCCAAATGAGGAGATCAAAAGATCGAGGGTTGCACTTGATGAAGAGAAAAAATCAGAATCAGATGTTCAGAAAGTTCCCTCATGTTTACCAGTATTTACTCCATGTGTTCAAGAGAAAAATCAGAAAAAAGAGGAATATTTGACTTCCATAATAGAAGAGGACATCAAATGTGATCCAACTTAGCAAGTGAACCAGGGGCATCACAACTATATTGACATATGGTTCCAAACAGTTATTAATTTGAAGCAACGCACTCTTCTCCAATAGTACTTGATACAATCCCAGTCAAATAAATTCATCTCTCATATTCATGTACATGTCAAAGCATGTATTACAAGTGTGCACATGATTTTATCTGTCATCTTGATGTGTACATGGCTTCATTAGAAGTATTCCTATACTTGAAAAAGGTTTTGTTTTTTTTCAAGTAGAGTAGGAAAGTGAAAAAATAAAAAAATAAATAAAGATCCATGGGTGAAAACCTCTATGAGGCACCCAAGGCAAGCTGATGGGTTGAAAACCTTGATGGATGCAGCTCACTTGCTCAAAAAAAAAACAAAAACAAAAAAAAATACATCTACATATCTGTGTTTTCTGTGTTTGATGTTTTACAGGTTATTAATGATTTCTAGAAACATAGGGAAGCATTCATCTTCTTTTCCTTTCTTCTCTTTTACCTTCCATCCCATCATTCACTCCATTCATTTTTATAACTTCCTCCATCACCTCCATGCACCACATTCCTCCATTCCTGAGCACAATGTATCAAGGAAAGCAAAACACAAACTACTATTGACATCAGGGAATTCCTACAACGCATACATATGTTCTTGAACAACAAGAAAACAAGAGAGAAGCTCATGAAGCAGACCCCTAGAAAGACAAGAGTGCCACCCATGGAATCTGGAGCATCCCCCACGCAGCATCGACAACGGGAAGGAACATCAAGGAAAGATCAACAGCTCACTCTGAGAGCTTCTCATTCAGCAAGATGCTCACTCATAAAACGGAAAATAGTGAAGAACGCAACATCTAAAAGCATTGTCTCCTCAATCCAGCTCCTACAAATTCCTTGGAAACGATAGGTAAACTCTGGTATAGCTTCTCACCCCTCGTTGTGCATCCATAATAGCCAGAAATAATTAAATTTGTAGACTTATATTTTAAGGGGTAGAAAGGTGGCCAGTTAGCTTGGCCACCATCGTGAAGTATGACTAGGGAGAACTACAAAGTCACGCCACCTAGGCATGCAAAAGAAAACAATTTAAATCAAGTGGCGAATAAGGGGAGGAAGCATGTAGTCCATCATGAATTAACAGGGAGAAGGAAACAATTGTCTACAATAGAAACTGGAGCTGAGCCGAGTTACATAAGCACTCCAAAATTAGTTGAGAAATCTAATAAAAAGAGATCATGTCTCATCCAAACCAGTAAATTGAGAATTTTTTAGGGAAAGAGACTAAAGGGAGTCGTAGCACAGCAGTACCGAGAGCGGGCTGCGTATTTTAACAGCGTGCAACAGCAGCAGCAGAACAGCATCACCCTACCCATGGCCTAGTCCTCTCTCATAAATATGAGCAGGAAAACTTTTATAGCAACCAAAACAAGGCAGGATTCCACTCGTAGCCTTAGAGAAGAGGAAGAAGAACCAGAAGAGGAACAAGAATAATAAGAGCAAGATACAAAGTGTTACACCAATTTTTGGTCATCTAACCTGTTACTATTAGATGGACCAATTTTACCCTAAGTAAAATTGCTCTCACTATGAAAATTAACTTAGTAATCCATAATTTATTAAGTTGTTTATGATCTAAAAAGGAAACCCCATGAGGAAATATTGAATAAATCTCTATTTTTTTTATTTTCCTCAAGGGATAATTAATTAAAGAGCAGTTTAATTAATATTACTGGTCATATTTAACCCAAAAAAAGATAAATAATTAGATAAATCATTATTTATCTTATTATTTTCTAGGAATAATTATTTAAACATTATTTAAATAATATTCCTTGTTAAATTTGACTAAATCATTTATAAATAATTGAATAAATCACTACTCATTTAATTATTACTCAACCATATTCTTAAAATAATAATTAAATCATTTATTGATTTATTATTTATAAATAAAGGGATTTGACCAAATTCAAATTATTTTTCCCTCCAACAAAAATAATAAAATATTACATAAAAGTTGGATCTAGATTTGGTTAATAATATTTTAATCGTGCACCAATATCTAGACTAACTCAATATTTTGTTATAAATAGAAGGGTTTTTTCATTTATTCACTACTTTTTGTTGCCTAAATATCACTCTGGATCTATACTTTTAGTCTGACTTTGATCCTCCATCATTGTCATATTTTTCTATCTTTTTGCTTGTGAGCTCCCTTTGAGTTCCATTTTTGTATGGGTTTTCTACACCATCAAGAGAGAGATATCTTAGATTTGAAGTGCTGAGGACATACAACAACCCATCCCATTGAGGGGGACTGGTAACATCTTTCTATGTTCCCTTCCCAGGTGTCATAAACACAAAATTCTTTAAAACTATTCTTGTCTTGTCTATTGGATGCATGGAGCAACTCTTGCTTTTATTTGTTGTTTAATGTCTTTAACTGCATAGATCTAGATTTTGTAGCATTTATCTTGGTCAACTAACTGCAGATCTAAGGAAATTGGCAGTCATATTTGATGTTAGGGATGTTTGTTATGCACACTAAGTGAGATTTTTTCATACGCTTGCGATTAGAATTCACACTAACACAAAGGGCCAAGGAAAAATAGAAGAGATGGCCATAGAATTCATAGAGATAGAAAATGGGCAAGAAACTGACTCACAACACAAGACCACATCCCCTCAATACAAAGAGGTAGTTTCCACCATAGCTCCTCTAAGTGCAAAGAGAAAAAGGCAGATCTCTATATATTTCAAAGTTGACAAGAGTCGAAGAGAACAAGAAACTCCTCCCATGAGCCCGATTACATTGAATAATCACCAAGGGAGGAGGAAAGAATTGAAGAAATAGTTCTTAAGGAGCAGCTGCAGAAGGCACAGGCAAAGAATGTAGCACTGAAGGAGAAATTGCAGCAAAAAGGGGAGCAAGTAGCCACCATGGCAGACTTATGCATAGATTCCCTTCAGCACAGATTCCCTTCATAAGTGGCTCCTATTTCAAATCAAAACTCTAGCCTCCCATGGATCACTACCTTTCAAAGATTGTAGGAAATTCATGAATTTCTACAAGCAAGCTAACATGGCTGATTAGGAAAAGATGGTAGAGTTTTATGTGCATAACCTTGTGCTGACAAATCTGGATACTTGGGACCCCAATCCTACAATGGGGGATATGTAGTTGATGGCTCTAATATCTTGGATGATGAATGAGGACACTAGAGAAAAAGAGATATGGAGGGTCATGGGAAGAAGAAATAGAGAACCCTTATATATCAGAACAGAGTTGTTTATCCCAAGAGAAGTCATCCTTAACTGTCACGAGATTCAAAGGGACCCTGCACTAGTTGAAAGCTACCTTCAGACTCAAACACAGGAAATAGGCCACTTTAATGATGTTTCTAGGAAGATAGAAGATGAGTGCATTATGGCCAGCCATAGGATATGGAACAACCTCCCTCACAGCCTCAAGAAAAGCGAGTACCATACTCCAAAAATACTAAGGGGTACATTGGAAAGGGCACCAGTATACAAGAGGGCCATGCAGGCCAAAAATATCCAATGGTTGGGACTAAAGCTCATCCCACCTTTGCTACCGGGGTTGAATGATGAAAAGGACACATATGCACAAGATAAAATAATGGGAGAATGCATAAAATAATAATGGTTTTTACCCCCTTGGGGAAACTCCCACACTTCTTCCTCAGGATATCAGGGGGGCTGTCAAAGCCTTGAAGGAAATACAAGAGGAGGATTAGTTGCTCAGAGGATGAGCAACCATTCAGTAGAGGGGGTGATGATGAGCTCCATCATTAGACATATTTGGAGGGGTTAATGGTCACCTTTTTGCCTCCTTAGATCTATTTTTCTTTCATTTTTATTATTATTTGTGTACATGGCTCCATTGGAAGTATTCATATACCTGAAAAAGGTTTTGTTTTTTTTCAAGTAGAGTAGGAAAGTGAAAAAATAAAAAATAAAGTTCCACGGGTGAAAACCTCTCTGAGGCACCCAGGGCAAGTTGGTGGGTTGAAATTCTCGATGGAGGCAGCTCACTCGCTCAAAAAAGAAAAAAATAAAAAAAAAACAAAAACAAAAAAAATTACATCTACATCTATGTTTTTTCTGTGTTTGATGTTTTACAGGTTATTAATGGTTTCTGGAAACACAGGGAAGAATTCATATTATTTTCCTTTCTTCTCTTTTACCTTCCATCCCATCATTCACTCCATTCATTTTTATAACTTCCTCCATCACCTCCATGCACCACATTCCTCCATTCTTGAGCACAATGTAGCAAGGAAAGCAAAACATAGACTACTACTGACATTAGGGAATTCCTACATTGTAGGCATATGTTCTTGTACAACAATAAAACAAGATAGGAGCTCATGAAGTAGACCCCGGGAAAGACAAGAGTGCCACCCATGGCATCTAGAGCACCCCCCACTCAACATCTACAATGGGAAGGAACATCAAGGAAATATCAGCAGCTCACTTTGAGAGCTTCTCATTCAGCGAGATGCTTACTCAGAGAATGGAAAATAGTGAAGAACGCAACATATAAAAGGATTGTCTCCTTAATCTAGCTCCTGCAAATGCCTTGGAAACGACAGGTAAACTCCGGTATAGCTTCTCACCCCTTGCTATGCATCCATAATAGCTAGAAATAATTGAATTTGAAAAATTAGAGTTTAAGGGGCGGAAAGGTGGCCAGTTAGCCTGTCCACCATCGTGAAGTATGACTAGGGAGAACTACAAAGTCACACCACCTAGGCATGCAAAAGAAAACAATTTAAATCAAGTGGAGTAGAGGAGAACAAGGGGAGGAAGCACGCAGTCCATAATGAATTAACAGGGAGAAGGAAACAACTGTCTACAACAGAAACTGGAGCTGAGCCAAGTTACATAAGCACTCCAAAATTAGTTGAGTAATATAATAAAAAGAGATACCATCTCATCCAAACCAATAAATTAAGAATTTTTTAGGGAAAGAGACCAAAGGGAGTCGTAGCACAACAGTACCGAGAACGTCATGCATATTTGAACAGTGCACAACAACACTAGCAGAACAACGTCACCCTACCCATTGCCTGGTCCTCTCTCGTAAATATGAGCAGGAAAGCTTTTATAGCAACCCAAACAAGGCACGATACCACTCCTAGCCTTAGAGAAGACGAAGAAGAACTAGAAGAGGAACAAGAATAAGAAGAGGAAGAGACAAAGTGTTACACCAATTTTTGGTCATCTAACCTGTTACTATTATATGAACCAAAGTACACCATGTAAGACCAATTTTACCCTAAGTAAAATTGCTCTCACTATGAAAAATAATTTAGTAATGCATAATCTATTAAGTTGTTTAAGATCTAAACAGGAAACCCCATGAGGAAATATTGAATAAATCCCTATTTGTTTGATTTTCCTCAGGGGATAATTAATTAAACAATAGTTTAATTAATATTCCTAGTCATATTTAACCCAAAACAAGAAAATTAATTAGATAAATCATTATTTATCTAATTATTTTCTAGGAATAGTTATTTAAACATTATTTAAATAATATTCCTTGTTAAATTTGACTAAATCATTTATAAATAATTGAATTAATCACTACTTATTTAATTATTACTCAACCATATGCTTAAAATAATAAATAAATCATTTATTTATTTATTATTTACAAATAAAGGGATTTGACCACATTCAAATTCTTTTTCCCTCCAACAAAAATAATAAAATATTCCATAAAAGTTGGATCTAGATTTGGTTAATAATATTTTAATTATGCACCAATATCTAGACTAACTCAATATTTTGCTATAAATAGAATGGTTTTTTCATTCATTCACTACCTTTTGTTGCCTAAATATCACTATGGATCTACACTTTTGGTGTGACTTTGATACTCCATCATTGTCATATTTTTCTATCTTTTTGCTTGTGAGCTCCCATTGAGTTCCATTTTTGTCTGGGTTTTCTACACCATCAAGAGAGATATGTCTTAGATCTGAAGTGTTGAGGACATACAAGAACCCATCCCATTGAGGGGGACTGGTAATATCTTTCTATGTTCCCTTCCCAGGTGTCATAAATACAAAATTCTTTAAAGCTATTCTTGTCTTGTTTATTGGATGCATGGAGAAACTCTTGCTTCTATTTGTTGTTTAATCTCTTTAACTGCATAGATCTGGATTTTGTAGCATTTATCTTGGTCAACTAACTGCAGATCTAAGGAAATTTGCAGTCATCTTTGATGTTAGGGTTGTTTCTTATGCACAACTAAGTGAGCTTTTCTCATACGCTTGCGATTAGAATTCACACTAACACAAAGGGCCAAGGAAAAACAGAAGAGATGGCCATAGAAGTCATAAAGATAGCAGAAAATGGGCAAGAAACTGACTCACAACACAACACCACATCCCCTCAATACAAAGAGGTAGTTTCCACTGTAGCTCCTCTGAGTGCAAAGAAAAAAAGGTAGACCTCTATATATTTCAGAGCTGACAAGAGTCAAAGAGAGCAAGAAACTCCTCCCACGAGCCTGATTATCATTGAAGAATCACCAAGGAAGGAAGAAAGAATCGATGAAATAGTTCTGAAGGAGCAGCTGCAGAAGGCACAGACAAAGAATGTAGCACTGAAGGAGAACTTGCAGTAAAAAGGGGAGAAAGTAGCCACCATGGCAGACTTATGCATAGATGCCCTTCAACACAAATTCCCTTCAGAAATGGCTCCTATTTCAAATCAAAACTCTAGCCTCCCATGGATCACTACCTTTCCAAGATTGTATGAAATTCATGAATTTCTACAAGCAAGCTAACATGGTTGATCAGGAAAGATGGAAAAACTTTATGTGCATAACCTTGTGCTGACAAATATGGATGCTTGGGACCCCAATCCTACAATGGGGGATATGTAGTTGACGGCTCTAATATCTTGGATGATGAATGAGGACACTAGAGCAAAAGAGATATGGAGGGTCATGGGAAGAAGAAACAGAGAACCCTTATATATTAGACCAGAGTTGCTCAGCCCAAGAGGAGTCATCCTTAACCATCGCGAGATTGAAAGGGACCCTGCACTAGTTGAAAGCTACCTTCAGACTCAAACATAGGTAATAAGGCACTTTGATGATGTTTTTAGGCAGATAGAAGATGAGTGCATTATGGCCAGCCATAGGAGATGGAACATCCTCCCTCACAGCCTCAAGAACAAGGAGTACCATACTCCAGAAATACTGAGGGGTGCATTGGAAAGGGCACCATTATACAAGAGGGCCATGCAGGCCAAAAAGATCCAATGGTTGGGACTAAAGCTCAGCCCACCTTTGCTACTAGGTTTGAATGATTAAAAGGACACATATGCACAAGATAAATAATGGGAGAATGCATAAAAGAACAATGGTTTTTACCCCCTTGGGAAACTCTAGCACTTCTTCCTCAGGATATCAGGTGGGTTGTCAAAGCCTTGAAGGAAATGCAAGAGGAGGATTAGTTTCTTAGAGGATGAGCAACCATTCAGTAAGGGGGGTGATGATGAGCTCCATCATTAGACATATTTGGAGAGGTTAATGGTCACCTTTTTTCCTCCTTAGATCTATTTTTCTTGCATTTTTATTATTATTTGTTTTTATGATGCCAGTATAGGTGGTGATTAAGGCTAACATACTCTGAGTGCCTAATATGAGGTTGAGTGTAGAAAATCATGAATTATTAAGCATTTTTATAAGGATTTTATCATAAATACTTGGATTCAAGTGGACTCAATCACCCCAAATATTCTCTCCATCAATTCGAGTTCCAGAGGTAGCCAAGCAACTCCAAGAGGAGTGCACTCAATCTATGTTTACTTGGAGTCAAGTGGACTCAATCATTCTCTCTAGCAATTCAAGTTCCAGAGGCAGCCAAGCAACTCCAAGAGAAGTGCACTCAGTCTATGTTTACTTGGATTCAAGTGGACTCAATCACCATTTTCAAGGGAGTTGTTGGTAGCTACCCTGTAGAATAAATAAAGCAGAGCTAGAGCTAGGAAGGGTAGTCGATTCTAGTTGGAACTTTGTTGCAAACTATTGAGCTTTTCATTATTATACTCAGTGATCAAACCTTCAGAGAGGTATGAGGTTATTCTTTTATGAAATGAGCAGACTAATTTCATTTTACTGATTTAAGTTTCAGAGAGCTAGGCTCGTGGGTTAGGTCCCAATCCATGTGCCTCAGCTTCTCTGTTGTTACTATCTTTTCCTTTATGTCCATTAGTTATTTTTTGTTTCTGTCATTTAGTTAATCTTGCTTCTGATAGTTTCAAGTTGTTATTTCGAATTGTTGTTATAGGTTTTCATTTTCTTAATAGAATGAAGGATAAAACTCTATAAGCCGTGGATCTAGACTTCCCTTCTCATCTATGTCAATAGAGCTCAAGGGGGTAGGCTTTCCCATAGGCCAAAAAAATTGATTTCTCTTCACTGTTTTTATCATGCATTCTTTCATGTTTTCTCATGCATGAATCCACAGGTTTGTTTGCAGGAAGTAGTATTAAAGTTCCAGAGAAGTTCACCCTCCCCTTCCCGCTTCATTTTCCATCTCTGTGTTACGCTTCCAAACACCTCCGTTACGCTCCATTTCCCTCCTCCTTTTCTCTTCCTATCAGTTGTTGCACCCTTTTTATTGATAGAAACCATTAAAGTTTTGCCTCTGATCTTTTACCTTGGACTTTCCCGATTATCACATCTCATCCATCACAGAACCCCTTCCCTCTCCTTTGTCATTCTTCAACATCTTAGTGATTTTCCCTTTTCACCTCACCTTTACCTTTTTAACGCAAAACGCTTGAAAATATTTAAAGTTTGACCTCTGCCCTTTTCTTCCTTGAAACTCCCGCTACCATACTTCGCCTTTTCGCAAAATCACACTTCGCAATATTTTCCCTTTTTTGTTAAGACTTACCGCTCCGATTTGTCGACCGTGATATTGCGATCACGCTCCGCCGTCGGTCTCACCATCACGTCACCCATCGCATTTCGCACTTCGCACCATTCAGTTGGTTTATTTTAATACTTACCGCTCTTTCTTTCGGTTGCGATATCGCACGTCGCAGATTTTTCCTCGTCGCACTTCGCATTTCTTACCTCATCGCACTTCGCATTTCACTCCCGCTCCCAAACAACAATTCCGCTATCCCTTTAATTTTGCGATATTGCAATTGTGATATCGCATATCGCAAATTTTTCCTCAATCGCATCTCCGCCTTCTCACTTTTCAATTAATTCCTCTCCCAAGCCCTTTCTCCGCTATAATAAGGTTTTATAAGGTTTAACCCCACTCTTTCCACTTCTAAGCCTTGTTTCATGTGTTAAGCCCTCCATTAGTGACTTTAGCCATTTTATTTCCTCCAAGCTGCAAATCAACACTTTTTCAATTAGAATTAAGTCATGGATAGCTTAGTTGCATGGGTAGAAGCATGGTAGATAGACCATAATATAAGTAGAGTGGTTGTTTGGCCAAGTTAAGTGTGGTTAAGAATTAGTTTCCTTTCTGCCCTTTCTTTTCAGAAATATAGTTTAGTTTCTTTTTATTCATTTCCTTTTCCACAAATTATATTAGTTTCATTCCTGTCATTTATTTTCAACAATTCAATTTTCCTTTCTGTCATTTCTTTCCAGCAATTTACTTTCCAGTTCTTATCATAGTTTAAGAAATATCACCCTTTCGTAAAGCAGAAGAGGATGACATGAACAGATTGCATATGTTGTGTATATAGCACTATCACATCCAAGTTTGTACGAACCCTGAGTTGATAAAGTAAAGTAGGGAAGCCCCTGGGAGTTGCAGCACCCTTGGTGCAATACCACGTCTCACCACTTCCCATGTCGCTTCTTCCAGTGGTAGGTTCTTCCATTTGATGAGGTATTTAGTAATTGCTCGATTTATTATTTTCTTAATCCTTGTTTCTAAAATTGTTTCTGGTTCTATTATTATTTTCCTTTCTTCGTTAATCTCATGTAGAATTGTTTGGACTAGGATCCTATCACCAATTACCTTATTTAAAAAAGAAACATGGAAGACTAGATGTACACATGAAGATGGAGGAAATTCCAATTTGTAATCTATACTTCCAATCCTCTGCAATACCTTATAGGGGCCATAATACCTCGGGTTTAATTTGTTTTACTTATTTTGTTGTTTTAGGTACATCTATTTATATGATTTTATTCTCACAAATACCCAACCTCCACTTCAAATTCCCTTTCACTGTGATGTTGATATGCTTGTTGTTTTATCCTATTTTGTACCATAACCAAGTTGTCCTTCAATAGTTTGAGAACCTGTTGTTGATGTTGTATTTTTTCCTCTACTGCTTGAGCCTTTATAGTCCCTTTCAAGGGTGATGTGATGGATGGGGGATGATATGCATAAAGTGCCATAAATGGTGACATTTTTTTATAAAGGACGGAAGGATATGTTGTACCACTATTCAGACAAGGGAAACCATTTGACCCATTGTGTATTTTTATTAGACGCAAAGAAACATAAATATCCTTCTAAACACTTATTCACAATCTTAGTTTTCCCATCAATTTAAGGATGGTAAGATGATTTGTGAGCCAACTAAATACCCAAACAAGAAAATAATTTAGTCCAAAATTGGATCTCTGTCACTTACAATAATCTTTGGCATTCTATGTAGATTTTGGATTATTTCCATGAATGCTTCTACCACAATGTTTGTTTTAAAGGATGAGAAAGAGAGAAAAAGTAGGCATAATTTTTCATTTGAATTAAAAATACCATAATAACACTCTTTCCTTTAGATTTGGGGAAATGTGTAATAAAATCTATTGAAAATTCTTCCCAATGTTGCCTTTGTATGGCTAATGGATAAAGGATTTATGGGGTCTTGATAGTCTCTCCTTTATTTTTTTGGCATACCACATATTTCACCAAAAAAAATATTGCATATGCTTCAGGACCTTCCTAAAAAAATCTTTCTTGATCCCATGATATGTCTTCACGAGCCTCAAATGTCCTCTTATAGGAGAGGTGTATAATTTTAATAACACTTTCTATTTGAGTCGAGAATTCTTACATAGTATAAGCGATCATGACACCATAACAAATCATTTTTCTAAATAAATTGTTCTACGATATGAAGGTCCTCTTGTAGTTGTTGAATGATCTTGCATATGTTCTCATCTTGCTACAATTCTATCCTTTCTTCTTCTATCCAGTCAGATTATGGAATGAAATAGCACATGGTAAACCATTTGTGTCTTCCTCTTTCCTCGAGATTTAATTTTCCACAAAGTTTAGTTTTTCGAATTTGTGAATAATTTCAAAGTCGTAACCCAAAATCTTTGTGACCCATTTTTGTTTCTCTTCTAAACATAGTTTTTTCTCCAATAAGTACTTCAAACTATAGTGGTTTGTTTCTACTTACAATTGTATTAATATTAGGTAAGGACGAAATTTCTTAACTGCACGTAGTATGACCAACATTTATTTTTCATATATGGGTTTTAGTAAGTTATTTCCTTTAATTTTTCTACTTTCAAAGGAAAGGTTTCACCAATTCCATGGCATGAGGCATCACACTCCACAATAATATTTTTGTGAAGTCAGGTGTCGCCAAGACGATATTTGTACACGTTGCCTCTTTAAGTTGTTCAAGCTCTTTGGTTATTTCTTTAGTCCAAGAAAATGTGTCCTTCTTCGATAATTTTGTTAAAGGTTTTTCTATTTGACCATAATTCTTAACAAAATTACGGTAATATCATGTCAATCACAAGAATCCTCTTTCTTCAAGGTATTTGGGATTGGTCATTCCCTCATAGCTTTGGTTTTGCTATGATCCACATTGACACCATCATGTGATACAATGTGATGCAAATATTCCACTTATTGAACCCCAAAGGCACACTTGGAAGGATTTGCATATAAGTGATGCTCTGCCAATAGTGTCAAGGCCATATCAACATGTTGTACATGCTCTTCCCAATATTTCTTGTAAATTGGTATCTCATAAAAAATACTACCACATTTTTTTTAAGGAAGGGTTTGAAAATAAAACTCATCAAGCTTTGAAATGTTGAAGGTGCATTTGTAAGTCCAAATTTCATAACCAAAATCTCATAATGGCCTTCATGTGTTCTAAAGGTTGTTTTGGGAATGTCTTCTTTCCCCATTCTGATTTGATGATATCAAGAATGAAGATCTGACTTAGTAAAGAAAAATTCTCCGTGCAATTAATCTAATAATTCATTAGTGATAGGAATAGGAAACTTTTCCTTGATTGTCATTTTGTTGAAATATCTATAGTCTGGACACAGATTCCACAAACCATCCTTTTTTTAACCATCACCACTAGTGAAGAGAAACCAGTCGGGCTAGATTGAATGATTCTGACCACTAACATTTCTTGAACCATACACTCAATCTCACTCTTTTGTGCATGTGTATATCTGTAAGGCCTAATGTTAGGTGGTACACTTCCAAGTTGCAATAAAATATCATGGTCATGATCTTGAACAAGTGGAATACCCTTAGTAATTTCTCCAAATACCATAGCATGATTGTTTATAATTTTATGAAGATCCAATGGAGCAGAGGATATATATGTTTGAACATATAATGAACACAATTGTGCAACTACACCTTGGTGTCCCTTTGTTAACAATTTTGTCAAGCTATTAGAGCTTATCACTTTATTGGGTTTCCCTTGGATACTTCTATGCTCAATTTTCTTTCCTTCTGAGAAAAATATTATGAAAAGATCATGGAAATTAAGGGCCATTATTCTCAATGATTTTAACCATTAGATCCCTAATAAAACATCAACACCACATGTTTAGATTGCATTCACTGGACTAACCAATAAATACTCCCCCATATTCAACTTAACATTATTTCACTTCCCAAATTAATGTATGGTATCTTCTTCTGCAATCATCACTTAAAATTCTGGTGTTGCCTATACAAAGGAATTCAAAAGTTTTTCCAATTTGTAATTGATGAAGTTATGGATACTACTTGAATCAATCAATATTGTTACCCTTTTCCTTTTGATATATCCTTATATCTTGAGGGTTTGTGGAGTATAACACTAGCCAATGCATGAGAAGAGATAGTTGAAGTAGTCTATTCTAAGTATGAGGGGTTTTCGCAGTGAATTATATTAGATATCATTTTTGGGATTCAACTACGTTAAGTGAGTCATTCATCTATGAACATTTCCATGAGAGGTAGTGCATAGTTAAGCATGCTTGAGCCATAGGAGTTCTGGGATGGGTGACCTTCTGAGAAGTCCTGGTTACCGGGTGAAAGCCCCGGAAGTGATGATTGATGCTATGTGATTCATTTCACTACTTTCAATCCCGCTTCTTCACCCATGTGAGCATTACCTGATGAAATGAGTGCTAAGTGGACTATTCAAAAATCATGAGAAATTAGTCAGTTACGACTACCTCTCATGGAACTGGTCATAGATGAATGACTTACTTAACGTAGTTCAATCCCAAAAATGATCTCTAATAGTATATTCTAGTTATAGATCTTGTGAAGTTTCCACTTATTGATATTCTTCATCATCACAATATATGTATAATAAGTTTTTCTCACTACATTTACACAATTTAATATACTTGATGTCATAGTTGAGACATAGTCCCTTTTCTCTTCTTTCATCCATTTGCTAAAGTTTCAACCTTATCGATTTGGGAAAGGGAGCATGATTTTCTCTATAGTTATTAGTGACAAATTTTCTAATGGCCATATTTTTACTTTCAAATCTCCTTTCCAGATTGAAAACATGCTCTAGAGATTTAGGTTCAAAGAGACAAACTTCATGTCAAATGCTTTCCTTTAAAGTTCCCATAAATAGTTCTAACAAGTTATCCTCTCAAATATTCTTTACTCTGATACTCAACTTTTGGAATTTTTGAATGTGCTTTGTAACTTGATATTTTTGTCACAGATTTACCAATTGAATAAGAATTTGTTTCTCTTAATATCCCCATAATGTGTTATCAATTATCTGTAAAATGGACCAAGATATAATATAATCTTTTTTTCTTTCACAAATCCATTGATAGCATACATGTTGGTCTCATTCTAAAATCATGAATGCAATATTTACCTTATTTAAGGATGCTACTTGGTATAGATAAAAGTATTGCTCCATCTGAAATATCCATTTTACAGGATCACTATCATCAAATTTTCTCATATCAATATTCAAAATGTGGTAGTTCCTCAGTGTTGACATCAAGCCCTGATGATGTGGATCTCAGATTGAAATTTCATGATTATGGTTCAATGATTCAAAATTTGTGATCCCAAATTGTGATAGCATACATGAGATTGATATCATCCCCATATGAGATTGATTCTCAAAAACATGCTTCTCCTTATGTTCATAATTTCCTTAGATCTCCACATCCATTTTAGGAAGCCTCTCTGTTATAGGTCAATTTGGGCACCATTCCCAATGACCTGATTAAACTGGACATCATCCCCAGAACCAATGAATAGGTTCTATCATCCCCTATCATTTTAGTTGCTACATGCCCTAAGTCAAAGAACAACAAACCATCCATGACTTCCATTCCAAGGTTTCCAAGATTTGAAGTACATGTTATATCACCTATGAGCTCACCAACGCAGTCTCTCAAGGGGCTAACTGCTTTTCATATGCAAGAACCTCCATTCAAGGGTGCTCTGCAAAGCACTTCCCGACACTTACGGGTGTGTTGATCAAATGGGGGCGAAATTCTCATTGTTCTGAAATCTCCACATGGCCAGTGCCTTATAGAAGAGTGTATATGTGTCAAAATTTGAATCCATATGTCCATTCAACACCTCTGAGCTTGGGAACATGTCTTACCTATTATTAGAAAGTCATTGATTGTGAAACTACCTTCAACTCATCTATAAATTGAGCACATATCCTAGTGCTTGAGAAGGAAGAAATTGGGTAGAGAAATGTCGGTGGAATTTCAATTGAGGATTTGGTTTGAGTAATATGCTGCTGGAGAGATGTTCATTTTGATGAGGTTGGGATGATGTTGGAGATGGTGACATCAAATCAATCACTGGTTGTAACCTCCACTTATATCCATTAATAAATATTGTTGCTTACTTTCCCACATATGTATCTGTATAATCTTTTTTCTTTCATATTATGAGTTCTTATTTGATGTATATGTTTCATGTTTCATTGATTTAGCTGAATAACTTGAATAGACATCTATATATTGCAATATCTTTGTACTTTAGTGTTCATTATTGTAGGAAATATTTTGGCGATCTAGCTTGGATTTGAAGCTATAGCAAGAGTGACAGAAGGAGAATAGGAAGCGCTTGGACTCCAAGTAAGTTTCTTAATCTATTTTGTGTGCCTATTTATTGTTAGGAAAAGTAGTTGCAAAGTCTTTAATCTGTTGTTCTAAATGCACACCACATTTAGGGAAGAATGTTTTATCCGTTATAGGTCAATTTGGGCACCATTCCCAATGACCTGTTTAAACTAGACATCATCCTCAGAACCAATGAATAGGGTCTATCATCCCCTATCATTTCAGTTGCTACATGCCTTAAGTCAAAGAACAAGAACAAATCATCCATGACTTCCATTGCAAGGTTGCCAAGATTTGAAGTACATGTTATATCACCTATGAGCTCACCAACGCAGTCACTCAAGGGGCTAATTGCTTTGCATATGCAGGCACCTCAATTCAAGGGCGCTCTGCAAAGCACTTCCCGACACTCAAGGGTGTGTTGGTCAATTGGGAGCGAAATTCTCATTGTTCTGAAATCTCCACATGGCCAGCGCCTTCTAGAAGAGTGAATATATGTCAAACTTTGAGTCCATGTGTCCATCCAACACCTTTAAGCTTGGGAGCATGTCTTGCCTACTATTAGAAAGTCATTGATTGTGAAACTACTTTCAAATCATCTATAAATTGAGCACAGATCCTAGTGCTTGAGAAGGAAGAAATTGGGTAGAGACAACGTTGGTGGAATTTCAATTGAGGATTTGATTTGAGTCATATGTTGTTGGAGAGATGTTCATTGTGATGAGGTTGGGATGATGCTGGAGATGGTGACATCAAATAAATTTTTGGTTGTAACCTCCCCTTCTATCCATTAATAAATATTGATGCTTACTTTCCCACATATGTATCTATATAAGCTTTTGTATTTCATATTCTGAGTTCTTATCTGATGTATATGTTCCATGTTTCATTGATTTAATTGAATAACTTGAATAGCCATCTGTATATTTCAATCTCTTTTTTGTTTAGTGTCCATTCTTGCTAGAAACATTTTGGCGATCTAGCTTGCATTTGAAGCTACAGCAAGAGTGACAAAAGGAGAATAGGAAGCGCTTCGACTCCAAGTAAGTTTCTTAATCTATATGTGTGTCTATTTACTGTTAGGAAAAGTAGTTGCAAAGTCTTTAATCTATTGTTCTAAATTTGCACCACATTTAGGGAAGAATGTTTTATCTATAATACATAATTCCGAGTAATGATTTGGCGACTCCACTGGGGAGTTTACCCTTCATCCTTGGTGTGTTTTCCTCTATTTATCTGCCCAGTAGCATCTGCTCTTAAATATTAGACTTTTGAAACTAGAAATTGCAATAGAAGTGTGTCAGTAGTATGATTTTTTGTTCTCTGCTGCGCCCAACGCGCTGTTGGTCAAGACAGTGCTTTGCATAGCACTGTCTCCCACTCAGGGGTGCTTTGAAACGCACTGTCTCCCCTTAGAGACTGTGTTTCCCCCTAAGCCAACCAAATTCCCTTTGAATTTGTCATTGTCATTGCTTTCAACCTTTTGTTTGTTGTGTTTTCAACTGTCTGATGCCTCATAGAGACCAGTGACTTTACCTGAATCTTCCTCCTTTGAAAAGAAAGTTTGTTCAATGTCTCTTTAAAGTGTTTTTCTTTATCATTGGCAAATCAATTTCAAAGTATTTTTATTTCTGTATTAGATCCATTTGCTTTTGTAAAGGAAATTGTCGTTAAATTCTTCATTTCCTGTAGGATAAATTGTAGTTCCATTCTTCGTTTTTCCTAAAAGAGAAATTGTTGTTCAATTCATCATTTCTCAAAGAAAAAGGCATTTGTTCTTGTTGATTTGATGCATGTAGTTTCCTTTTTGCATTCACATTAAGGGGACTGAAAATAAAAACCTGCATTTGCATATAGTGGATTGTGTGTTTTGCATAGGAACAATTAGGAAAGTTGCATATTAGTTTGTGCTCTTTGTTGTTTGCTCTCAAAACTGATTGTTCTTTCCCTTTAGTAGCTAAGATTTTCATTGAAAAAGCTAAAAGTGAAAAGTTTTCTTATCATTTTAGTTTGCATTTTATGAATTTCCATTACATCATCGCGGTGAACCTTGAAAGGAAAATTGATAAACAATATCAACTTAAAATTTACATCAATTTACCTAACAAAGCATTAGAACCATGACGATAACATTTAGAAGGTCTAGGCTAGAGACATGTTCCAGCGTCGTAAAACATAGCACCTGTCATTAATTGTCTGTGATACATTCTGAGTGTGATGCCTCACTCCACATACGTAAGTATATCGTAGCTCGTCCATGTACTTTTAGGTATATCGAGCGGTGTTACAGTACGAAAAGTATAAAGGGGTGCTCTCACTGTGTGGTTTCGCATCAGACAGCTCTAATACATACCTGGGCCTCCACGTACCTTTGGGTATATTTGGGAAGAAAAATTTAGGTTGTTATCCATCCATAGTGAACCGAGTCGAACGCCTTGTAAATTGTGATACACCGAACACAGCATTTGGGACTATCACCAAGAGGTATTCTGCAGTTCACAGTTTCTTGGTAAACCTTTTGCCTAGCATCACCCTTTTATTTTGTTTATTTATTTTTGGTCATAAAATAAATTAGTCATCGTGGAAGAATAAAATCCATTTCCCTGTCATTCGTGTAGACTTGCATTGAAACCACCTTTACCAACGGAAGTCACTTCTGGTCGGCGAAGGCAACAATGTTCTACCAAAACTAGTACTATTAGTACCTCTAGTGAAGCATCATCTTCCCAAATACTATAGTTGGCACAAGTTGTTTCTACACATCCTGGTTCATCTACTGTTGTCAAGATGGAGTCTTCACAGCTACCTATGGTCAAGATCCATTTAATCAATCAGACCATAACTCCCGAACCCGACGTTGTTCAACTAGAATTTGATCCAGATCCTGTCTCTTTTTTGCTAGAACATATGCATCCCGAAGTCGAACAACCGGAAACTGTTCTTGTATCGGTCATCCCACATTCTATTATAGCCATTGAGTCTCTCATATCGTGTAGTCAACCTCCTGAAATATACTTTGGGCTTGACGGCGAAATCCTTCCACCTGGTTTAATTTCAATTGAAGAAATCCCACAAGACGAGACACCTTTAACTCCAACCCATTTTGGGGAAGATCTTTACTTGTACGAGTATTTTCCTCAATCACCATCCTTTGCTTTTATTGATCTTGTTCCTATTCAAAATCCAATCGATTCAAAAGGGTATACATTTGGTCAAGTAACCATGCCTGAACCAAAATCTTCGGTTGGACCATCTGTTCCAATTGCGTCAACACCTGCTCTCGCTACACCGTCTATGTTCACAACTTCACAAGAGTCATATTTTCATGGCTGCCCTTTGGTCCCATCAGGTTATAAATCTTTATCTGGAATTTTCTCTGGTGTATCTTCAAATCCGTGGACTTCACCAATGTCATCATCTGGTATTCTAACTGGTAAACCTATACTGAGTACTGAATGGCTTGATTTTTTATACACATCCTCAGGGCAATATAAATATGGTCCTTCTGGGTCTATTACTTCCAGTACCATATCAACTAGACTCCCTGCATTTTGAAAACAATATTTTTCGTCTTATTACCCTCAACATGCTAGGGGGCAACTTTTGGTCACCCACTTTGATAGTACTTCGTCATTTTTTGGTCAACCTAATGTCGAAATGAATGTTTTTCAATGGCAACCCACTTTGCCTTTCCAACCACAAACGGTTGTACACTTGTATCAATCGGTTCAAATTGCGCCCACATCAATTCCACTTATTAATACATATTTACCCCTGTTACAGAATCAAACTGTTGTACAACAACTGTTTCAGGCAGGTCCTTCAACTCAATACCCTCAAGTATTAGGTCCTTAGACTCCAATTCCTCCGGTTAATTTACAACATGTACCTGGAATCATTTATTCACAAGCTGGATTACCATAGTATGGGATGTCACAGCCACAAACAGGTTATACCTATCCTCAACCGAATCTAAGTTATCCTAATTTGGGTTATAACATTGGTGGACAAACCCATTAGCAGCCTCAGGCGCAAATGCCTCAACATTTATTTAAACAGGTATCGTACCCAGGTTTTGGTCAACAGAATCCTCAAGCGTTTGCCTATCAAAATAACGCCTATCTGGGTTACCAGCAACATATTCCTTATGCTGGTGCTCAAAGGCCTATTGCTCAAGAAATTCCATCATACCCTGGCTATGCTCAACCTGACCTTAATTGACAGTTGCCCTTTGTTGCAACTTTACATTTACCATATTTAAATTGACTCACCAATGATCCTATCAACTATGTTCCTTGGTGGTCGGTGATACCCCATAAATTACCCTCGGATATTCCTAAGTTCAATGGAAACCCTAGGGAAGACCCACTGACTCATGTCATGACTTATCATTTGTGGTGTTCATCAAACTCCCTGAATGATTATTCTATTCAGCTACGTCTTTTCCAGCGTACGCTCACTGGTCTGGCCGCAAAATGGTACATTGAGTTACCTAGAGCTTCTTTTGATAATTTCACTGCCCTAGATACTGTATTTTTAACTCACTTCCAGTTACCCATACGATATGAAAGTGGAATGGAACTCTTGAATAATTTTAAACAAACTAATTCTACTCACATTTCTGATCATATTCATGAGTGGCGTTGTCGTCGTAGACTGGTTAAGACATTTTTTTCCTGATCAGCTCCTTGTTGAGTGGTTCATTAAGTCCATGTTACCATCTATAACTGAGGATGTGGCTAAGGGTTGCATCATCACTGAAGAGCAAGTTATTGCTCGTGCCCAATATTTAGACTTGATTTATACTCAGTCTGGCACACTCTATGAAAAAATTCCTAACGCGCCGCGATCAAATTTTATTGTTCCTCCTCAATTAAAGGACTCTCATGCTGGAGACGGTTTGATTGGTATTGCAAGCACGCATCATACTACTGCATCTGATCCTGCACCTTCTTCCGAAATCAATGTCGTGTCATTTGACAAAGGCAAAAGTGACAAGCAACCCAAAAGTAAGAAAAAAGGGAAATCTAAGAAAAATAAAACTTCTAACCCACAGGAAAGATCATCTAATCAATCGTTCAGAAATAGGAAACCTCTTTATCCATGCATAATCTGTAATGAGGAACACTTTTTTTGGGATTTTCCTCACCACGCTAAAGTCTCAAAAATGATTGACTTCACATGTGTCAGCTGTGTTGATAGATCCGTTTATGAATCAGGACACAAATCTAGTTGCTATGGATCCAGCTTCTAGTTCCCAAGTGCTTATGCTATCTGCCACAAAACCTTCAACAGCTATTTTGGTGTCAACGTGTAATAAAGATTACGGTATTCAGGCCACTGATCAACCTACTACCTCGACCATGAATCCGTCTACGGAATCGGTACCGCCTACTGCTATTCCTGAATTGACTATTAAGCCACCAAAGGGAGTCTTTCATAAATCGACATATAATCCTTGAGCAAGAGCTGCTCAAAATTATAATATAGTTGAAGATTTGGCTCAATCCACTTTAGCTATGTCAAATCTTGAGGTATTAAAAAATTGTCCCTCCCAGAAACAGGCTTTATTGTCGGCTATTGGCGGAATTGATCCGACCGATTCTAATCTCGTCGTCTTGAATCATACGGGCTATGTGCCACAATTACTAACAGAATTGGCATTATCTATACGAGTAAATGTTCTCAATCACCTTGTTCATCGTACTATTATTGATGAGGGAGCATCTACGTGCATTATGTCTCTAAACTGTTGGAAGTCACTTAGCTCGTCGTGCCTATCTCAATCATCAATGACGTTGAAGGCTTTTGACGAACGTACATATAAGCCTTGCGGTATTACCAATAACCTGCATGTAGAACTAGGGGGGAAAACAGTAAATGTTGATGTTGAGGTTGTTGATGGACCCCTTGACTACAAAATTCTACTTGGAAGGCCATGGGTATATGCTATGACTGCAATTGTTTCTACATATTTTAGAATGATTGCCTTTCCACATAAAGGTGCCATCATAGTCTCAATCAGCTATCCTTCTTTGCCTCCACTTCACAAGTAACTGGAAGTGTTCTGTTCGTCACGTACCCCAACTAGAACTTCAAAACATTGGTGTAGTAATCTTAAAGGATTCCACTCTCATGGGAACCTTTGCATCACTGCCGCCTACGACGTCGGCAGAAATTGCAAGTATAAAGACCTCCTACATGATCTCTTCCACTCCATCTGGCCTAAGGAAGAGTATGGGTGATTCTGAAATTGTTATGTTGGATGAGTTTCTGATGCCCAGCCCTATTAAGCTAGCATAGCAATCAATCTATCTGGCTTGCGCGGTGAATCTGAAATCAGCGTTGCTGTTTGTTTGGGTTGATCGTTCCTTAGATTTTGGTACTCCATCTGATCCTTTTTAGTCAACTTTCTTGACAGATGAGAATATTTTGGAAACCATGATGTTAGAAGCAGAACCATGGGAAGATTATCATCATCGTTCCCATCTTCTTGATTATGAAGAAAATAATCTTAGTGAACTATATCACCCATCAATCAAAAATTTCTTTTTGAATTATTTTCCTATTAATGCAATCGATTCCGAGCGAAACTTGTAAAATATTGAAGAAACCACTTCTATCAATATTTAGACCAAATCTGGCATTGTAGAAAATATTCATGTTGGCGTATCTTGTTCTCTATCAGAACTTGAAACATATCGCTCATTTTTTCGTGAATTTTGTGATGTATTTGCTTGGTCATAAGAGGAAATGCCAGGCATAGATACTAGTATCATTGAACACAATATTAATATGTATCCTAATGCCAAGCCGGTACGTCAACGCTTTCGTCCTGTTCATCCAAAGAAGGTCGTTGCCATAAAAGCAGAAGTTGAGAAACTTTTGCGTGTTGGTTTCATTTACCCTGTTCCGCTAACTGAGTGGGTTTCCAACATCGTTCTCGTCATGAAAAAACAAGGAACCATTAGAGTGTTCGTCAATTATCGAGATGTCAATTTTTCTTGTCCAAAAGACAACTATCCTACTCCCTTTATCAACCAAATTATTGACAATTATGTTGGATGTGAAATATTTTTCGTTCATGGATGGATTTTCCTACTATAATCAAATGAATATCTGGCTAGAGGATCAACATAAAACAACATTCATTTACCCCTAGGCCATATTCGCTTATAGGAAACTAACATTTGGTTTAAATAATGTTGGGGCGACTTTTCAAAGAGCAATGGATTATGCTTTCATTGACATCAAGCACATTGTTCAACCCTATATAGATCATTTACCTATGCATTCACAAAATCAGACTGATCACCCGAGGTATTTGAGATCCATCTTCTTATGCTACCGACACTACAAAATACGCCTCAATCCACATAAATGTGTGTTTTGTGTAGGTTCTGATCATTTTCTTGGATTCTTCGTCTCAAAAGAAGGAATTCGAATCGACCCATTGAAGGTTCAGGCCATTCTTGATTTTCCTGCACCATCAAAAATACTTCAGATGCAGAAACTTCAAGGAAAGGCTAAACTTCCTAAGGAGGTTCATATCCAACTACGCCGAAATGGCTAAAGGATTTACTAGGCTCTTGAAAAAATGGGTTCCCTTCCATTGGGACCAAGTTGCACAAGCTTCTTTTGATGTTGTCAAGGATACTCTTGTCCGGGCATCATTAATGTATCCCCCCAATTATCAGAGTGATTATTTCTTATATATCATCGTGGCTGATACGACCATTGCTATGGTATTGTTCCAAGTAGAAAATGGGATAGAACATTTGATCTATTATTTGAGTTATAATCTCAATGATACGGAAGTTAAGTATTCATACGTAGAAAAAAATTCCTTGGCAGTTGTTCAAGATATCCAAATATTTCGCCACTATATCCTGTTCCGAAAGACCATTGTCATTTCGGATTGCAACCCCATGACTTATATCTTATCATGTTAATTTCTGGGGGGGGAATATTCAAAATGGATTTTCATTTTGCGGGAATTTGATTAGGAATTCATCAAATACAAGTCAAATAAGTCTTTGGTTTTGGCTGAGCTTCTCTGTGACCTTCCCTCTGATAGTACTGCTACTACGTCAGAACCATCAATTCCTGACGAGACTCTGTTTCTGGTCGGATCATCTGATCCTTGGTATGGGGATTTTATCATTTATCGCTAGACTCAAAATTTTTGGCCTGATACCTCTCGCTCTGACTAGTGATGTATTTGATACCAAGCCAAATATTATCTAATCATCGGCAATACACTTTATCGTCGTGGTGTTGATACAATTTTAAGAAGATGCCTCACTCATGAGGAGGCCAAAAAGGTTTTAAATGATAGTCATGCTGGGGCTTGTGGTGGACACTTGTCTGGATACACTACTGTGTAGAAGATACTCCGCGCCGGTTACTTTTGGCCTACCATATTTCGTGACTGCATTCTCGTAGTCAGAAGTTGTCATGTGTGCCAGATATTTGATCGTAAACTCCGAAAACCGCCAGCGCCAATGCATCATGTTGTCTCTGTAGGACCATTTTCAAAATGGGGTATTGAATTCATGACCTGTAACCCTCGTTCGTCTAGGGGGCATGGTTATATTATTGTCATAGTAGACTACTTTGCCAAATGGGCTGAAGCGATGCCTACATTCAACAGCTGCATTGTTTTTCTTCAATCATGTTATTGCACGGTTTGGGGTCCCACTGGCTATAGTTACATATCATGGGAAGCATTTTCACAACCACATGATGGCTGAATTGACTGCCAAGTTAGGATTTTCACATAATAATTCTACTCCTTATTATCCACAATCAAATGGACAAGTTGAGGCTATCAACAAGATTCTTAAACATATGCTTCAACGAATGATAAAATCTCGATGAGAAACACAACTGGATTTACTCCCTTTCAATTTGTTTATGGTCTGGAAGCTATCTTACCAATCCAATGTGAAATATCGTCGTTGAAACTTGCAATCGACTTGTTACCTGACACCTCAGAAGAAGAATCGCATCTTTTTAACCTCATCCATCTTGATGAAACGCATCGTGAAGCCTAATTGGCCAACGAAGCGCATAAGAGATGTATAAAGGTGCAACACGAAAAAAATTTCCAGCCTCACATTTTCTCAGAGGGTGACTTAGTCCTTCTTTATGATCAAGAAGCTGATGTAATAGGTACAGGGAAATTTGAGCCATTATGGCATGGCCCCTATATTTTCAAAAGAGTTCTTGCTAAGGGTGCCTATGAGTTGGTGGATTACAATGGAATTCCGTTGGCGCAGCCCAGAAATGGGTTGTATCTGAAATGTTACTATGCTTAATCATGAGCATAGTGATTTTTTGTATTATATTGTATATATATGCTGTTGATTTTCATTCACTATCTTAGTTTGTTTTTTAGAGTTTTTTTGACATTAGTAATCCACTTTACTTTTCATCGCAGATGTTTGAATCTTTTGAACCATTTGTTGGATATGTTGATGGTGCTAGCCGTAGTCCACAGAATCTATCTTCTACAGTGTGGGTCACTTTCGCTCCAAACGATGAGTTAGTGATTTTTCAAGGGATTTGTATTGGTAGATCAACAAACAATATCGCTGAGTATAGCGCGTTGATCGAACTTCTCTCTAATGCCATTTCATTTGGTATTAACCGCATCATCATAAAGTTAGACTGACAACTTGTGGTATTACAACTTACTAGTGTTTATACTGTTATCAATCCAACACTACATCGTTTTTTCCTAAGAGTTTGACTTTTGGAAAGACACTTTGATTTTATTCAATATCAACACATTTCTAGAAATCTAAACACATTGACAGATTCTTTAGCTAATCATGTTTTATACAGACATTTGCAACACATGTAAAGAAACATTCACATAATTAAATATGATTGCGCAATAAAAAAGGAAAACACTAAAATCAAATAGATAGATAGTTATAGGTTTTTACAAAATTTGTGCCCTAGACACATTGTTCATCTGACCTCAAAATGTATGCAACATGTCAAAAGTAAACTAGTGATGCTCATGGTAACGTGCTATAGATCTAGCTATCCTACGCAGTAACCGCATCCAGCGGTTAGGAATGCCTATAGTGTGGCGTTGTAGTCGCATGGCTAACTCCTCGATCTAGCAATCCAAAATCCTGAAGGTCAACCCCTCTATGTGTTGTCGAAGCTTAGACACAGTCTCAGCCATGTCTAGATCCTAAAGGACTGCTCTCTCGACAACCATATTTGCTGGCTCATCCACCCCATGCTCTGGTTCCTACACTGGTTGAACTCGACCAACATTTGCATTACATTAAAACTTTAGTTTAGTCTTGGGAAAACATCAAAATACAAAAACATTGTATAAACCTTAGAAAAATAAAAAACATGGTCAAAACATTCTTACCTATTGCACCCCACTGAGCGCCTTCTGGTAAAGCTAAGTCTCGATCTCCTCGGAAACCGATGCATGTGTATGCATACTCATCGATAGCGACAACCTGTCGCCTGAACCAGGCGAAGAACATAGTCGAGAACACAATGGATGATTGGCTTGCATGCCTAGCCATTAGTTCTACCCATATCTGCATCCACTTATCTCTAGCGTTAGACACACCTGGTGTCACATGTTGAGGCTACATCAACAGAATCCGCTCTAAGGCAAATGAAATGAGGATCGAACCATAACTGAATTTTTTCTTCCTTCCTCCCTTTGCCTTGTTTATTTGTTCTTTTATCTGAGAAATTACAGCTTCATAATAGTTGAAGACTGTTGGCTCCATGCACTCTAGCGCATACTACGTATATGATCTATTCGCTACATGTAGTGTAACGGTGCCGGCAAGTTTTGCGATAGTGAAAAGAATGGTTCTCAAAGGAAAATCTCGAATGTCACGGATGTTTATTTTCCCATCCTTGCTTGGCTCTGCCCTTGGATAGAAATATTGCAAAACATAATCTCTCATAGTCTCTCCTCTGAGAGCAAACCCTAAGAGAGAAATAAGCAAGCCTCTCCTCTACAAGCTTGTAAGAAAGTATACATCCTTCACTATAATTGGAACCACTTTGTCCCTAATGTGAAATTCCTCAATAGTTGGATCCCATGCTCGAACTTGTTGGGTGTGGAGCCTGATTTTTATCCTGATTCAGAGATACTTGTTTTAGCCAGATGTATACCCCAGGAAAACTGTACACCCCTGCAGTGGGGACTTGTCCCCCTTGCAGGGTCCGGGGGCCAGCGATCCCCCGGCTGGGATTTCGGGGGTAGCGCCCCCGAAGCTAAAAACAGATGTAAAATTGCCTTGTAAAATAATAGTAATTTCTAGTCAATCTAGGCAATTCATTAGGTGGATGATATGACGGTAGAAGTTATGTTTAGTTTAGGGTTTTTTTCCCTAGAAGGAAACCCCTCGCTTTGTATGAGGGTATTGTATTGTGGCTATGTAATTGTTATGTAGGTAAATCATCTCTGTAGACAGAGACGATCCCTCTAGCCCTAGGGTGGGTCTAATAACAATAAATCTTGCTAAGGTGGAGGTTCCTAGATATTCGAATGAAAGAGGACGTGATAAGATAGCCTACCTGTGGTCCAATGTTGTTGTCAGCAGTCGTAGTGGTGATGAGAAATTCTCACTCCTGATTCGGCAAGTCACAATCCCTTCACTTATCGCACTTGGACACCTGCACGAAGATCAGAAAACGACAACCACATCCCACATACTAATTTCATCCAAAATCTACTAGTCAGTCAGAGAAGACTAGCATATCGCATTCAATAAAGTTAAAACACAAGATGGGAACCAGACAATAGTCACTTATATTAATAGGTAGAAAGAAGAGATACCACCATGCTCTGACATTGTGGTCTACTCCAATGGGGCTCGGGTGAAGCACGTCTCAAAGCTCGTCAGAGAATTCGGACGGGATAAGGGGCCTCTCGATGGATTTCTCCTTGTTCTACCTTCTCAATAACTCAGTTATTCAACTATAGCTTAATCTTTCAAGTTCAACACTTCAGCTGTATAATTCTCTTTGTTTAGCTTCAGCTACAGCTACAGCTATTTTTCATAAAGAGAGAAGGCTTGTTTATATAGATGCAAAGGAGGAGGTTGGGATCCCTACAAAGGTGGAAGGGAGGCCTATCCTTTAGGAGTGTTCCAAGGGAGGTGGAAACTACTAACTAAAGGAGGAGGCTTGTGTTTTTTTCAGTTCAACCACTCCCAATGACTCATCCCCGAGGTGGTTGGAATGGAACCTCTGCCTCTATTTAAAAAAAAAAAAATCATAAATAGATTTGCGTGGGCATCACACTGGGACAAAGCGCCAAGTGGCACGGGCTTAGTGTAAAATTCCCAGGTCGGCGCAAGGAGGTAAAGGGCTACTCGCACCAAGGCAAAAATAGGGATTTTCACAGCTCTGCTTAGGGAAATTTTGGCAAGGAGAATGTTTCCTTCATCAAAAGGAATGCAAGGATGTAATTTGCAAAGCATGACATTATGCATTGGTCACAAAAATGACCCTCTAATGTGTGAGTTGGGGATTGCAGGGACAGTGACAAAATGTTGTGTAACAGATGCCCCCTAAAGCATGAGGTCTGAGGGAGAGGGAGGCGCGAAATGATTTATGAGAACGCGTTCGAACCAAACACAGCTATCGGAAAACCTAAAATTACAAATACAACTGACATTTCTGATACATGAACATGTGGCATGGGCGCAGCCATCCATAATAGAGTATATAAAAACTGAGATCTAGGTATGGACACATCCATCAAGTAGTAAAGATCAACAAATAGACTCAGGTATGGTCACAGCAATCCAATAAAAAATTCATGCAATAAGTCATGATAATCCACAAAGAACCTGCAGCCTGGATTTTATCAGACAAAATCCAAGGTCTTGCGCTCCATCTCGACCTGAACAAGTACAATTTCTAGCATGCGAATGTATGATTTGAAGTCAAACATGCAAGAAAATCATCTGATTACCAACCAATGATGAAAGCTGTTAACAGACGTGAAAGGAACCATCAATAATGAAAATGGCTCTCAAGTTACGAAAGGTACAATCCACGGAATGTGAACAGTGATCTGGCATCGAACACCCGCGGAGTCAGTTGATCGAAGGCCAATGATGTGAACCTTACGTCGAATGCGAAGAACCTGCCATTAAGGCATGCAGGCTCCAAGGTACCGAAAGGGAGTCTCTAGATCAGATTCCTGGATAATGAGCTAAAGTCAACAGGAAGTGACCTGGTCAAAGGAGGGCCATAATTTTTCCCACATCATCGACACGAGACAGAGGAATATGATGTTTGTGAATCAGGACCAACAGATAATCAGAGGGAGGTTGAAAAAACTGTAGAAGCGAACTTTTCTTGAACATATCAGCAGCACGACACTGGATTTGGCAGTATTTGACATCAAAGGATCTGAGGTCATGATGACGTGACAAAGAGAAAATGAGAGGTCAAAAGATATTACCCAAACCCATGGAGGAAAAAATGATGAAATGAGATTTCCTCAACCTGACACGAATGCAGACAAGTGCCATGTTCAAGAGTGACATGCTACCAACCAAAGAAAAATCCGGTTCCATTTTCCCCCACCTTTTCTGGTGAGTACCCCAATTATTTTTGAAAACAAGCTTGAAGGGGATAGCATATGCTTTCATTATAAGTTTGTCCTTCGGACAAATCCATCCTAGTACATTTTACGAGCCCTAGGGAGGAGGAACTCGAATAACGTCATGGTGACGAGGTCCGATGTCATCAGGGTTTAACGAGTCTGACAAAGGGAGAACTCAACATATTTTCATGTTTAGAGAGTTTGAAAAGAAGGCAGAAAAGAAAACTCCAACAGTCCCTTTTCGTAGGTAGTCTCACAGATCCAAAAATTTAGAAAACTGTGTCTGAGAGAACCTCTTAGTCACGATAGGCTAAGGTATTCCTTTTTCGTAAATAATCCATCCCAGCCCAAAAAAGGGTTAAACATATACTGGGTAGATATCATTTCGCAGCCATTTAACGAGTTCAAAATGACAAGCGTCTCGGCAATCTTTTCAATTTTTAAAGAGTCAGAAAACAGCTAAAAGATGACTCCAGTAGTGACTTTTCGTGTTTTTACCGAGTCCGAAAAAGTATAAAATATAACTCGTTACTTCATCCGTGTCGCATGAAAATATGTTGCTGCACAAGAGACATGTATAGAACCCATTTTTCGAAAATAATATCATAAAATAATCAAAAAATATGCCTTAAAACCTAATTAGGGTTTTGAAAAAGTTATAAAATGCTAAAAATAGTAAAAAACAATTACTTTCACTTTTTACCTCTTATGGAGCAATTTTTATCCATTTTACTATGCAATCTTGCGATGACGATAGCAGCCAATCCAGTACATCAATCGCAAATCCGTCAACTCCAAGTAAGAGCTGAGATCCCTCTTGTAATTTTAAGCTATTTCTTATTTCCTGCATTTGTCAATTTTGAATTTGGGGGGAGAAATTGTAAATTTTAGGGTTGCGCGGTCGGAGCGGGTTTCGGGCATGGAGTCGTGGCGACCGCCCTATTTTTAACATTAGGGTGCGCCAACGACGCAAACCAATTTCAAGCAATAATACTCACCAAATGTCCGAATTTTTTACAAATTCAAGGATAAATATTGACTAATACCACTTGTATGTGTGTGTTTACAGGTATAAAAGAGAAAAATGGTCATTGAATGGAAAGGACGGGAACATAGTGAAGAAGACTCAATTTTTTAATTTTATGAGTATTATGATTTTTTTTGTTTATGTATGTTCTGACATTAAATTCATGTAATTCATATGTTGGCCCAGAGAGGCCTGTCGGCATGTCACCAATAGTGAGGCGAATCCCTCGCAATTTCGACCCTCAAGGTGAAGGCAGCGAGGAAGATGAGATAGTGCGCAACCTGGAGGGGATCACCCGAGGAGTCCCAGATTATGCACGTTTTGATGATGTTCCTCGCGCCTATCAAAGACACACTGTAGGAGTGCCCAATCTAATCCATCGCTTATTGAGGCGGCTAGTACGGGTCGTGACATGTTATCACGAGCATTAACTGATTAGACACCTAGGTTTATTTTACCTGCATATTTTGCGAGACATGATGTCTCGGGATGTAACAGAAACATAAACATATTTTTTGACGTTATGATGCACACAATTGCAAACATGCGATATATATATATATATATATATATATATATATATATATATATATATATATATATATATATATGTACATATATTTCCTTACATGGATCTTTTTACATATGATGATGCTTTTACAAATTATGAAAATGTCTATTTAATACAATGTTATCTAATGTATCAATAATCCGCATAATAAGTAATGACCCAAAAGAAAGGAAAACATTCACAAAGCATATAAAAGTCAAAAGATTTCATTTTTACACAAGCTTGAAAACAAAAGTAAACTATGCTTGATATTGGTTTCATGTTTACACAAGCTTGAAACAAAAGTAAACTATGCTTGAAAAAAACGGGCATGCCCCCCAGCATGGTGACTCAATTCGAGGTACATGCCCCCCCAAGCTTCAGTCCATATGTAATGAACGAAAAGCAGATGGAGTGAAGGTTCAAGTTACAAGATCAGAGAAATACTCGACTGGGATTTTACGAGATCTGAGCAAAGACTCGAATTGAACGGGAATGTGTTTCATTGTTTTAATGAGGTTGACACATTAAAATAACTATCCTCAGAGATAACTCATTTTTTAAACGAGGTTGACATAGAAGAAGAAACTATCCTTGGGACACCTTGTTTCATTTTTTTAAGGAGCTTGACACAAGACAAGGAACTCTGCTCCGACAATCTTGTTTCATTTTTTAGGGAGCTTGATACAAGAAAATAAACTATGATCTAAGGACCTTGTTTCATTTTCTAAGGAGCTTGACACAAGAAAAATGAATTATGCTCCGAAGAGCTTGTTTAATTTTTTAAGGAGCTTGACACAAGAAAAACGAACTATGCTCCAAGGACCCTGTTTCATTACGATGAATAAAAGTTCATGGATTCCAAGAGGTTCGCATCTGATGGGAGAACAACATTTTGAAAATCAGGACCCAATGCCCCCAGCACACGATGCACAACGACACTATCACTGAATGTAGGCACAGGACCGGTAGCCACATAATTAACTTGCGGCGGGGAAGATACGACCGGTGGATAAAGACCCGGAAGGGATGATGGTGGAACAGAGGTCACATCAGGACCAAAGAATGAAAGCTGATCGATGGTCACGATCTGACCTTTGTGTGGAAAATAAATCACACGAAAGAGGGAAGAGACAGCCACCCCCATGACATAATTATATTCGCGCCCCAAGAGTAAATTGAAATCCAAGGGGCCTGGAACAATCATCACGTCTATATAGAATTTTTTCCTTCCCAAAGTAACAAGCAACTTCGAAAGGATCCCTAACGGTTGACTGGTTCCTCTGTTAAAAGCCAACAAATTTTGCGTAATAGGCATAAGCGGTGGAGAACCAAAAGCTTGCCAAGTAGTGGAAGACAGAATAATAATAGATGCGCCTTCATCTATAATGGTTTTGGGTACGACCAGATCAAAGGTCTATACCGTTATCTCAAAAGGCACATAAGAAGGAAGGCGGTATCCTACAAATCGACTCCAATCGAAGGAAGTGAACAAACTACTCGGAGTGGGTACCATTGAATTGAAACGGTCATCCTTTAGTGTTACCAGAGTAAGAGGAGCACTCTCCTGGACTTCCATCACGAGAGTAGAAGGAGCAGCTTCCTTAACTACAGGGACACAAGAATCTTTCTCCAAGTCCGAGGAATCCGAAGAAACAAGAAGAAAATGAGGGGGATGAGATCCACTCTCGACGGAAAAGACCTGATGAACCATAGGCGGGATCAAGTCGACCAATTCCATTTCCAATGGTTGGTTGGGAACGGATTCCTGAATTTGAATTTCCGGGGGAGTGGGATCAACCTAGGATGACGTTTTACCGATCGTTGAATCAACTAGCGGAGGACTCGAAGAAAGCTTCTGGTAACCAGCCGGAAGGCAGGGTGTAGAAAATGTAGGGTTTTCCAACACTCTCTTGCCTTCATCCATGTACGGACAAAGGTGAATGGGATGATGCCCATCACACAAATTACAGGGATTGGTAATCTTACCATGTTTCTTATGAGTCTTATCAGAACTAGTCGAAGATGTGCTACCAATATGACTTCCATAAGCCAAAGACAACGGTGGATGGCCATCAGAACATACTTCAAGTACCTTGGAAATGCCAGGGTAGTCTTGAAGAAGATGGTCACTGTTTCTGGAAATAACTCCCTAGAGGTCGTTGGGTCAAAAACCTCCATAGATCGAGGCATGCTATTCAAGAAGGACTCACACAATCAAACTTGTATGCTAAAAACTAGATATTACAGATTGTAGAACTCACCCGTAGATCCTACGTTTGATGTAGATCCCGCGGGGTCCAAACCCCCAGCAACTCTTCTTCCTCTTCAACCTGGAAATCAAGAAGAGACATGCACGGAAATCTAGTTGTACAACATATATCTTTCCTAAATGTCAGTGTAATCCATGTGAAACATCATATAAACAATAATAAATGTTTAATTAACAATCTTTTCACATATGCAAGCAGATATTAACACGTGAATTCGGAAACAAGATGGTTCTTCTTCATTACAAATAGCATGTACAATAATAGAAAGGTGGAGAGATCACCTGAATCCTTCCACGATCTTCGAACAGACTGTTGTCCGGATCTGTCCCGCCCTTGCCTTGCTAGGACTCTTTCAAGACTTGTGCACATGAGATGACATATAAGCTGATGAACATCTCCAGGAAACAAGGGTTTCCTGTAAAAATATGGGAAGTGCAGGAGGCATGGGAAATCAGACTTGAATCGGGCTCCAACAGAGTATAATATCTATAATTTTCCTCTCTCCCTTAGGCCATGCATATGAGGGGCTTTTATAATCCCTCAAATTAGTTTCAATTAGTTGGAAACAGTTGGCCATGAGATGGGGTGGTTGAATTACAGGAATAACCATCAACCCAGCCTCGAAAATAGGGATTTTTATATATTTTTTAATGATTTTAATGGCATACGCGGAAAAGTGTCTCTGGACTCGTGTATACACGCGGAAAATTCTGGGCATATCCGCGTATGGGATTTCAAACACTGTTTTTCATGAACTTTATTCAAGTCTGTGGGAATGGGTGCCCAAGGCCAAAGAGACAATCATGAATCACATAAGGGTGAAAAATGATACTATAACAGATGCCCCCTAATATATGAGGTTAGAAGGGGTACATGATGGCCGAACTGTATTATGTGTATAGAAAGAACTTCGCGAAGACAAGAGAGGACCTCACCAGATTTTGGCCTGCCAAAAACCAATGAAAGAAAACAGAGAGTCAACTCATGTCTGAGGCGGGCATACCCATGCTCAGTCAAAAATATATCCATATAGAAAGTACATAATAGATCCAGAATGTATACAAGTATAGCTGAAGTGAAAGTACATACTGAATCATCTGAGCAAGGCCCGGAAGTATAAGTCGAAATCAATATCCAAGTATCACATATATCAAACTGATCAATGATGCTGAAAATAGATGTCTAATCACAAAAGTAACTGAATCTCCAGGTACCAAATCATAAGGGGTGGAACACATGGTACAATCACGCAACTCGGGAGACAACATATAGGATGATGCTATACTGACACTGCAACATATAAGGGTGGACGACATCACTGTCAGAAACTGAATGGACTGTCAAAAGTGAACCGAAAGATGTTGATGCAACCCGAGGTCTTCACCGATCTCGATGGCACAATTCTACACAATGGGAATAAATGAGCTGAAGTTGACCATGTGAGAAATTGTTTGATTACCGATCAATAATGTATACCATTAACAAACGCGAGACAACCCACCGATAATGATAATGAGTGTCAAGGTGCCCTCGTACAATATAACAAGTGTGAATGAATGAGTTGAAGTCGAACACTTGGAAGAATCTACCAATCAGGAGGCAATGATGAATCCCCACTGTCGATAGCGAAGAGTCTGCCACTGATGACTGCAAACCCTAAGGTACTGACAAAAGACTCTAGACCTTATTCCCAGAGCAATGAGTCGGAGTCAATGGGAAAAGATCTGCTGGAAGGAAGGCATTAAGGCATCCCACATCAGTCCAGCGCAAGTGTAACCCGCATGCCAAGATTTGGAAGGAATCAGATGAAGCAGAGTAACGGTACCAAACCGAAGTACGTTTGCGACATGCACAAGATGAAGCTAGCACACGGAAGAAACCCTCTGAACCAACCAATAATGAAAGCTGACACAGAGGCGAGATATCCACCGATAGGGTCAAATGGAAATCAAGGTACTGCACGAATCCCAAGTGTGATAATGTATGCTGACGTCGAACACAAGGAAAACCACTCAGTCAAAGACCCATAATGATGATCAAATTCTGAGCACAAGGTCACCTATCAATGATGGAAATAGGGCCAGGGTGCGGCTCTAGGTTTACTCTCAGAGAAATATGTCATAGTCGATAAGAGACAAACCCGCCAGCAAGAAGTCAATGGAGACCTTCTCAAACCAGCACGAGTAGAAGACCAAAACATTTGATGTGATAGAACAAGATACTGACAATACCGGGAAGGCCGACTGAATAATGAGTCAAGAGACACCGCAGAATGGCCGACTCTGGTTAAACTTCCCTTGAACAAAAGCACAACTCGTGATGACCATGGCAGTAAAAATGACACTATATAAGTCTGTTATGCAGGAGGCAAAAACAAACTCTCCATGTGATTGGAAGAGATAACCAACCGGGGGAGGACTGACCAGTGAAACAAGGGAAAAAGTTGAACCTAGGTCAAAACTAAAACCATCCCAAATGAAGGAAATATATGACTGTATGTGCTTTGTTCAAGGGCGATAAGCTAATACTGTACTGCCATCAAATTATGAAGTAACATCCCGTTCCCGCTCTTTTTGTCATTTTTCAATTTTTTTGTCTTTTTCATATAATAAGCCTGAAAAGGAATAAAAGAATGCTATGGTACAATGGATAGAACAAGTATCAAGAAACATATGCACTAGTTCCTGGGATAGGAACGATCCTATGCTCAATGCAAGGTGGTGGAAACTGGTAAGCGATACTCAAAGGAATGTTCCATCCATGGGTAAAAAGGGTATCAAGTCGCGATAGCTAAGTGCATGCAATGGTCAACTTGTACAGACAGTCAAGGTCAAAAGATGGCTTAAACATCGAGTCCAAATGAAGCCGGCTAAAGGCCACGATAAACAAGTAGCCAATATGCAATGTAGTAATACAACTCAATGACACCAGGGAGCCTCTAGGGTAATAGGCAGAAAAAATGATAGTGAAGAAGAAGAAGAATGAAGCTTCAACACATAAGTCATGATGGGACTAAAGAGGACTCCCGAGCCTACATGAAATGCAGCATGGGAAACAAGTGCTAGCGAGGAACTAACTAGGAAGCCCATGTAAAGGAAGGCTCTACCACCAAGTCATGATTAAATCATCGGCGAGTGAAATGGGTGAAATACTCATGACCTGATGGGATCGACCCTATGGCAAGTGACCAGAATGGAGGCTAGTATGCAAAATGCAATAGAAAATGGATTTCCTAACCTATATGCCAGTGAAGATCATATACCTGCCATGACAGGTCAGCAGTCACGGATCAAAAACCGGAACAATCTCAACTTCATCAAAATGTACCTCATATTTGGTTCATTGTTACTTGCTGATTTGGGAAAAAGAGCTCTGGAGAAAAACCCTCTTTCGTCAAAACAGGAGCAATCAGCGGTCAAAATTCACCGGATTAGTCAGGTAGGCTCTTAATCCATCATTATTATCAATTTTTCCCATTAATAGAGTTAAAATTTGGAAATTTCACCATAAAAAACATTTGTTTTAATTTAGGGCTCTGCGCATACGCGGGTTCGTGTGGGTGAACCTGCGTATGATACGCGACTGTCTACAAGGGAAGTCGCGTATGCGCAGTCCATAATGTAAAAAAATGCATCTAATGAACAAATAAATGAGTTTTTTCAGGATGACCATCACTTGGAGGGAACGTGAGCATAGTGCAATTGATAATGAAGTGATGCAAGATCAACAATCGCTCGATATCCTCCGAAATTGTGGATTGCTAAAATTCTTCAAAATGCCAAATATGAAAAGTAACATCCAGTTGCTTGAAATGCTGGTAAATTACTGGGAACCAGAGGAAGATTTCTTCGTGATAGACCAAATGCCTATACACATAGAGGTGGAAGACATTTATTTCATTACTGGACTCTCATGGAGGGGAGACCCAGTAGATTTGCATGGAAAGCCTTTGGGAGGGCTTACGGTGGATGACTATGTCCACGTCTACTGTGTAGAGGAGTCCAGAAAGGTAGGGACTCAGATTTCTATAAAAGATTTGAGAGATCTGTACATGAAAATCCTCTTGTTTACCATCGGCAAGGTAGCAGGATCTGCTTTCTTGCATTAGGCATCCAAGACCCAGATGAGCATAGCTGTGGAATGCCTAGTTCACCTGTATGATTGGTGTACAGCTCTGTTAATCAATATGAAGAAACAACTGACCTCCATCCAGAAAGCTAAAACAAATCATTTCGGGTATGGAACCATTTTGATGACATTCTTCTTTGAGAAGATTCCTGGGCTTCGACCCAAAGTGATCTCTTCAATCAACAGCCCAAGAGACCCAAGAATTTCCCGATGGGCTGATCTGATGAAGAGACTGGGGGGAGGTGTGTTGGAAATTTTTTCATTGATGGAAAAAGAGATGACAATGGAGGAACACCTGAAAACATCAGTCAAGGAGCAGAGAAGGCAAAAAGAGGAGTAAGGAGCAGCATCAAGGAGCACAGACCTGCTTAGAGAGTTGCACAGACCTGCACATAGACCTGCTTGAATCTTAAAAGAGCTGCATAGGGGAATAAGGGCCAATCGATTGAAGATCTGGCCAGCCAGTGGTTTTAATTCAATCCATTGTGTAAATAAGAAATGTTTTCGCATATTTGTGCAGTGTGTAAATAAGAAATGTTTCCGCATATTTGTGCCGTGTGGATTTAATTCATGTGTGAATATTTGGGCCCTTGATGGATGATGATTGATCTCTGTATAATTGAAGTTCGAATCCCATAAGTAAGGATATGAGCAGAGTGATAAAACTTTGTACTCTGTCCCTGTGCTAATTAATATACTCCTGAATGCTCGTAGTTATATGATGTTGTGTATATATATTGAAAATAGTGGCATGGTGGTGCAATTCCACATAAGAAATGGAGGAGCAAGGTCGTAATGTGCAAAAATCAGCGTTGAGACGGTGCAAGGAGGAGAACCCTTTATCTAAATAATAAAGGACGACGGAATGCGAAGGCAGGCGGAACCCCGAGCCAAAAAGGGCGGAACCAAGAAGAGTGAACAGTAAAGGTGGTTTATGGTTTTCATCGCACCACCTATCGTCGGGCAAGCGGTATTTAAGAAACGGGAGCGATTCCATAGAGCATTCGACACGTGGCGAGGTGGACCCACGGAAAACCGCCTCCCACTGCGCGCCATCGCGCGTTAACCATCGACCAAAGATTCGGAGCGATATTGATACATACCGTTGATCTGGGAAGATGCCATCGGACGGTGGCTGTGCTCGGAAGGTGCGCGAAGGATAACCCAAGTACAGCGCGCCATCGCGCGTTATTTCCCGTGCAAGTTGCCCGAGCGATGTCCGTCGGATCAGTGTTGGCTGCGCGATAAGTCATTAACCGTCGATTGGAGAAATGAATTAATGAGTGGGCTCCACGGAACATTTATGTGTTATAATATGCAATGGGATTGATATGAAGGTTTAATATGGTGAATTAACGCAGATACTTATGTGCGATGACGTTTCCTATATTCAATTTATTATAAAGCGGGTTATCACATTTTACATAGTGGCCACTATATAATACATTTTATTATAAAGGTTGAAAGGTTGACCCGAATTCTTATAAGTGTATCAGATTCAGAGTTTGGTTTTAACTGTAGATGCATACAAATGTAATACAGTTTCATGATATAAAGGTTATAAAACCCGTGACCATGCTTACGTTGGGCGCTAAACAAAAGCCACGGTTTATTATTTTTTAATGTTTGACTCGGAGATGGGCATACGTTAAAATAAATACATGGGTCTTATAATCGTGAGTATAAGAAGCCTCCATAGTTGATTAAAGAGTCAGCCCAAGATATTAGAACCTTTAGAGTTTGCCCATATTTAAAATCAGCTGTTATATTAAAAAGCAGTTATATATGCAGCAGGTACACAAAAGTACAATGAACAGGTGAATAAACACAGGGATGAAAATGTGGGCCTAACAGATGTAAACAAAGAACGTAGGAACTGAAAAAGTCACAGAGAATTTTACAGGCATGATGAACAGAAATATACAGAACAGTCACTCAACAGCAGCAGAAGAGACAAATCCAGTAAAGCCAAAGAAAGTCCAGAAAAGAAGCTGAGTTAAATTAAAGTGTGTAACCGAAAATGTGAATGTAAATGTTGTAAATAAATTTTTTATTGTTTGTGATGCAAAGGAAAGTATCCTAAGGAAAAGACAAAATCCCACTATAGCATGGAAATTTGTACATATTGTTATAATTTTTAAAAATGAGTTGGATAAAGGAATAAGAAGACAGAAGCCAAAAAGTCATGACTGTTCACTCCAAATTTCTTGTGAAATACAAACAGTCATGTGAGGAACTCTATATATAATATCACATTGATATGCACACAAGAGTTTAGAGAGAGTAAACCTAGAGAAGGCAGAATATAGAAGTGTGAGGCAGAGAAGATTAAGAGAAGAAGAGCAGAAAGAGAAGCTACAGAACAGAGCTGATATCTGAGGTAAATCAGCAAACATTCAGTTTGATAAATTGAGGAAGTTGGAGCTTCCCTATCAAGTTGTAGCTTGATAGCTGTCAGTTGTAGCTGACTGAGGTTGGAACCTCCTGTAGTTTGGTGCCTGTAGAAAATTGAAGGGAGTTGGTGCTTCCTTGCAAGTTGTAGCTTGCAAAATTGCGGTAGGAGCCTCCTGTAGGTTGGTGCCTGCAGAAAAACAGTGGTGAGAGGGAGTTGGAGCTTGCCTTTGCATCACAACAATAATAAGATGTGGTTTTCTCCCTTCATGGGTTTCCACTTATATCTGGTGTCTCTGTGCATAATGTTTATGTGTTGATCTGATTTATATCATCTGCTTAATACCTGCTACTCTCATATTAAGTCTGTTGTTATATTATGTTAATACTTGCTGCTCACATTCTAAGATTACTCACATATTAAGTTGGACATGAAATGAAGGTGTAAATAAGGTTTAAATAAAAGTTTAAAAGATTATGAATGTGTTAAACTGATTCACCCCCCCCTCTCAGTTTAACTAAGAGTTCAACAAGGTGAAGTTCCCCGAGCCACCTGGGACGACGAGTTCTTCCAATGGTGGGAGGAACAAGTCATTGCAGTGGAGGACTACCCCTATGCCGGGATGGATTTTCGCGGTGATCCAGACCTCGTCCTTCCACCTGGCACGGCATGGGGCACAATCGGTAAGATTGCAATTTTTTAATTTATATGATTTTTTGATGATTTTTTCAATATATGTGAAAAAATGTGAAAACAAAACATGTTTTTTGATTGGATTCAAAATGACTTACAATATTATGATGAACATGATACAGATATTGGACCAGTCCGTCCTGAGGGCTACCCACGGCACAAGCGCCGCAAAGGCGAGGCGGATACTGAAGACCCAGGTAGGACCCTCCATGCTATTCAGAGGAACTTGGAGGGTTTAACTCGCCAAGTGCCTATGGCTGCTCTAGAAGATCTACCTGAGGCTATCCAGAGACGGGTAGTGAGAGTACCACATGACTGGGTGCGATTATTCCGCTGTGTCGCTACTGCGATCGTGTTCTATAGGAACACAAATATTGGGCAGGGACCACAGGAGTAGATAGACATGATTACTGGATGACTGTATATTTTTGATACTGAACATTATGGGGCATAAGCCCAAATTTTGTATGACTTATGGATCCAAATTTTGTATAGTTTTTTTAACACTCTGATGATATATATATACAGCGATTTATGATGTGATGTGACAAATGTATAAAAAATGCATGATGTTTTTTGATGATTAAATTTAATGTATTGAATGATTAATATGCCAATCAATTGCTTGATTAGCTAATGAGTCTGCCATCCAATTGTCTGCTCGAGGAATATGAATGAATGTTAAAAATTGAAATGATCTTTGTAACAAACGTACCCTAAAAAAAAACCGGAGTAAAAATGGATCTCGAACCCGATAAGTATTGTTCAACTGCGACACCACCAGCTGGGAGTCCAAGAAAACTACCAACGAATCAACACCCAAAGATATTGCCTCCGAGAGTAGATAAATAACTGCAATGTATTCTGCTATATTATTGGAAGTAGGACCAATGTAGACTCCTCTTGATACTAACAGTTGACCGGATGGATGATGAAGCACCCACGCTGCGGAAGCCAAGTTCCGGGTGTGTCTAATAGCACCATCAGCCAAACCATAATGACTCATGACATTCGACACAACCTGCCAAAGCAGATCAAAAACATCACCATCACATCAAAGACCTAAAACCAGATATGTACAAAATAAAATTACTATATACAAAAGCAAAATGCCAAGCCGAAGCCTAGGCATAATACCTTTTCAAATAGAGCCCATTTCTGGCCTCCGGCAACTCGTTCCCTTCAAAATCAACCAAGGTGTATGCTCCTTTTTTAAGGACTTTTTTAACGATGAAGGGACCATACCACATAGAATTAAACTTTCCTGCGCCCAGGGCATCCTTCTCTTGGGCATAGACCAAAACGAGGTCACCTTCCGAGAAAACCCTAGGTTTGACCGCCTTATCGTACTGAAATTTGACTCGTTTCTTATGCGCCTCATTCATCGTGGCGGCATCCCGACGCTGCTCATCAAGATGTTCTAGATGAAGGAGACGTTCTTCAAGACTAGAAGTGTCAGGAAGAAGCTCAACAACTAACTTAAGAGAAGGAATCTCACATTCAATGGGAAATATGGATTCCAGCCCGTAAACTAGTTGAAACGGAGTAAAGCCAGTTGCAGTTTTCACTGACGTCCTGTATGCCCAAAGTGCAGGATACATCATGATATGCCAGTTGGATCGAGCTTTATTAATTGTCCTTTGAAGAATGGTCTTCAAGGATTTTTTCACGGCTTCCACTTGCCCATTGGCCTGAGGATAATATGGAGATGAATGCTCCTGCCGGAAACCTAATTTTAGAGCCAACTCAGCCATCATGCTATTCTGAAAATGACTGCCATGATCAATGACAATCTCTCTAGGAATACCAAAACGAGTGATAACCTGATTGAACAGAAAAAGAGCTACTGTCTCACCATCATTCCCAAAAGTAGGCATAGCCTCAACCCACTTCGTAAAGTAGTCTACTACTACAATAATGTACTTGTGACCTTTAGCCGAAGGCGGGTTACAAGTAGTATAATCAATACCCCACTTTGTAAAGGGACCGACAGTAATGACTGGAAAAAGCGGAGCTGGATGAGCGCGCATTTTTCGAGTATAAACTTGACACGGATGACACTTTTTGACCGACTCCATACAATCTTTGAAAATCGAAGGTCAAAAGTACCCAGCACGCAAGATCTTTTGGGCTGTAGCAAGCCCAGATAAATGACCACCACAAGCTCCACTGTGGCAATCATTCAGCACAGCCTCAGCTTCTTCGAGAGTTAAGCAACGTCTCAGGATTGAATCAACCCCTCGACGGTATAAAGCATCACCAATAATTAAGTAATTTTTAGCCAAGTGACGCAATTTACGGCGCTCATCTTTCGAAAAAGTAGAGGGAAACTTCGCAGTCTGAAGATACACAATGATATCCCCATACCAAGGATCCTGTGAAAAGATGAGAAACAAATGTTCATCCGGGAAGGATTCATCATAAACTATCTCTTCTCCACAGGGAAACTCGGAGATTAATTCCGCGAAAACCAATGCTTTCTTGGACTTGGCAGATATAAACTCAAGATCAAATTCCTGCAAAATCACAATCCATCTATTGTATTTTCCCCCAATCACTCGCCTACTAAGAACAAACTGAAATGGATTTGCTGCTGCCAAAACATAAGTTTTTCGTAGAAGAATATAATGTCTGAGTCGTTGTATAGCATGAACAGCTGCTAAAGCCAGTTTCTCTATCGGAGTATACCGAAGTTTAGGTCCTACCAAGCCTCAACTAAGATAGTATATAACATGCTCTGCAAGAGCATCGTCCTCCTAAACCAGAGCCATACCGATGGTAGATTCTACTGCTACAAGATACAAAAGAAAATCCCTGCTATAATCAGGTGGACTCAATATAGGAGCAGAGGTCAATGCTTTTTTCAAAGCATCAAATGAGCGCTGAGCGAAGTCATCCCAAAAGAATGGAACTCCCTTCTTCAGCAAACTCATAAATCCTTTGGTAACTTCAGCATAATTTACGATAAATATCCGAAGAAAATTAGCTTTTCCTTGTAGACTTTGGAGTTGACGAATAGAAGACGGGGGAGGCAATAGAAGTATTGCATCTACCTTGAAGGGATCTACCCGAATCCCTTCCGAAGACATTATGAATCCCAATAACCGACCGGATGTAACCGCGAAAACACACTTGTTCGGATTCAACCTAATCTTGTAGAAACAACATCGTTCAAATACTTGATGGAGGTGAGCAAGATGATCCATTCTCTTTCGAGAATGAGCAGCTAAATCATCCAAATACACCTCAATAATATGTTTAATGTCATGGAAGGCATATGACATGGCCCGCTGAAAAGTAGCCCCAGCATTTTTAAGACCAAAAGGCATTTTCTTGTAAGCAAAAGTACCCCAGGGACAAATAAAGGCAGTCTTGTGCTGATCTTCAGGACGGATAGTAATCTGATTATATCCGGAGAAACCGTCCATGAAGGAGAAAATATCACTACCGACACACTCATCGATAATATGATCTATAAATGGTGTGGGGTAATTATCTTTGGGACATGCTTTATTAAGGTTTCTAAAATCAATGTAAACTCAAATTTTTCCTTGTTTTTTATCCACGGGAACAAGATTCGAGACCCATTCAGTCAAAGGAACAGGGAAAATAAATCCCACCTTAAGCAGCTTCTCCACCTCGGCTTTGATAGCTGCAACCTTCCTAGGATTGACCGGACGAAGCTTTTGCCTTACAGGCTTAGCATTTTCGTAAGTCTTGATCTCATGCTGGACAATAGATGGATCTATACCAGGCATTTCCTCATAAGACCAAGCGAACACATCCCTAAACTCTTTAAAGAGATCGGTGTAAATCTGAATCTCTTCAGGGGAACATTCAGCTCCGATGAAGACATTCTCTATAACATTGGGATCCCTGGCAATGTTCACCGGGATAGTTGGACAAATCACAGCCATGTTCCCCTCAGCATATACTTGTGCTGGTGCTAAAGGGTTCAGGACTGGGTGAACAGGACTTGGAAAACTTGATTCAACTTCGCTCAAATCAGGTAAAAAGTAAGACCGATGATGCAAATCATCCCACGGTCTATATATACCAGTCATAGCTTCCAGGATGGCCTCTTCAGATGGAAGAGTGGTATCAAGGCAATCCTGGCGGAAGAAGAACTAAGTATCCAAGCCGAAGCCACATCACCATCCAACTCCTCTGGAGAAAGAGAAGCTGGAAAGGACTCTACAGAGTCAACAATAGATTGATAAGCAACCTCGGCTGCAGACATCGGAAATGCCATTCCACCCACTTTTCCTTCCGCTAATGTGGAGGTAGGGGAAGGTAAGGTCCAAGGGTCTGAAAAATAATGAGTTCTAAAGAACTCTCTTCGAATAGGAGCCCTGGAGGATGAAATTTCATTTATATGAACGGTAGGAGGTGGAAAATCGAAAGTACCCATCAAAGAAGAATACATTCCAACCCCTAAATTCTCAACAGGCGGCTTGGCATCATCCACCTTTGGGATAGTTGATTCAGTAGATGCATTCGGGTCTACAGGAGAACAGTCCAGTTGGTCAACTGTAACAATCCTCCCTTTGTGAGGGAAACAAATAATCTGAAATAATGAGGATGCAATAGCATCCATCTCATAAATCCAGTTTCGCCCCAACAGAAGGTTGTAGTCCAAGCTTGCATCAACTATCTCAACCTCTATATTTACAGTTTTTCCCCAAACACAGATGGGCAAAGCTGGGATAATTCAATGTGGTCTGTGAGAATGACCATCAAACGCAGTCAGAAGAGTATCAGATGGAACAGATGTGGGAGATCCAATCCCCTTCCAACATGTGAGAGACATCAAACATGTGGAAGCACCCTCATCAACAACCATCCGAAAGATATTGAATTTCTGAAACGATGATTTGATATGAAAAGCCATATGATAGGGGAGTCTCTTTTTAAAATTAGACATATCGAATGTAATCACAAGAGATTTCTTTGGATCGACAGCCCCAATAGTAGTGAGCAAAGCACTGCGCTGAGCTGGACAAGACTAGAGCACCTCAAGAGCAGACATAGAACAAGGGCTCTGTGCCAAATCCTATACAATAGATTAGTTCTGGGCGGCCCTGGCATTTGGATTAATCGTCATACGCTTAGTAGATGCTTTTCGCATCCGAGGTATAGGCTCAACAGTAGGCCTCGTAATATGAAGCGGCTCAGTACCATCGGGAGCACCCTTAGCTTTCGAAGACTCAGTTTCGCCATAATCACGGGATCTCGTGGCGATATCCGCGTGAGCACTCATCATATATATGTTTGATGGATTTTCCCCTTCCTGGGTTCCCCCAGAGGAAGCCCCAGAATTTTGATTTGCGCCAACAACTAGCTGTTGCCCTCGGGGAAAGGGTTTGTCAACACAGCCTGGGAACTAGCAGGACCTTGCTGATCTAACAAGTGCTGCGCATCCTGAATTTTAGGGCAAAGGTGAGTAAGATGGTCTCCAGTACATAACTTGCATGGAAAATTAACTTTATTTTTATCCTTTGAACCCTCACCAACATGCTCGTTGGATTTATTTGCATTACCCTTCCCATCCTTGCCCTTTTTCTTATTATTATTCCATCCCTTCTTCTTACCTTCGGATTATTGATTTCCTTTAGGGTTGGAAGTCTGGACGGCATTTACCGACAAAGATTGAGAAGGTGATGACTCAGCAGGCACAGCCTAACCAGAGGAAGCAAATTGTATAGACAACTGCTACAATTGACTAAGCAGGTTAGCTCAACCGCTATCGATCGACCCAATAAGTCCATCACCATGAGGACTGGGTTTAGTCTTGGACAAGTCTAATTTGGAGTGGGGAGCGTCAAGCAAATATTTATGAAGGACACCAAACTGAGAATATATCAATTCAAGATGTTAGGCCCTGAAAATAGCCTGTTCCTCAGAAAATACCCCTGACAGGGATACATCCTTAGAAATATCTAGCTGTAAAGATTTCAAAAACCATTCCAAGAGGAATTCTCCCGGAATATAAGCTTTGATGAGCCTCTTCCTTCTCCGCCATTCCTGAATATGATCAGAAATGTGGGTTGCCTTGTCCTGCTTAAAATTGGCTAGGAGTTCTGTCCCGGCATCATAACGAACAGGCAACTGGAAAAGATTTAGAAATATAGTAGCCAGATCTCTAAAAGTATCAAAACTGCCCCCAGTTAACTCAATGTACCACTTGGCAGCATTTCCAGTCAAGGTGCGTTGAAACAACCTCAACCTAATCGAGTCCTCGATCAGGGAGTTAGATGAACACCAAAGATGGAAAGTGTTGATATGATCAGCCGGGTCCTCTCCATTCTTGCCTTCAAACTTTGGAATGTCTGAAGGTAGTTTGGTAGGAACCGGAGGCCACCCTGGACTATATCGGATTGGATCATTTGTCAATTTCGATAAATCTGGCAAGTTTAAAGTTGCCAGAAAAGGTAATAGAGGAGGGGCCTGAGGGTTCCATCTTTGGTGGGATGGATTCCCAACATTCTGAAAAGAATAACCTGGATTTGATGAGGCACCAGGTTGCTAGAAAGAGCTCGTAGAAAATGTTGGGCCATAGGATGATCCTTGTGACCCAGCATTTGGAGAAGGACCCCCTCCCAACGTAGAGTTACCATAGACCGGACCAGCTCCCCCCACTGAAGTAGTGAATGAAGAGGAAACCCCCTGATAGGGGTTCCAAGCATTAGAAAAAGGGGAAAAATCCTGATAAGTACTCGACGAAGTGAATGGACCATTCCCTTGCTAACCAACGAAAAACTGATTCCCAGCCCCCACTGCTGTAAATATAGGGTTCCAACCAGTAAAGGTAGTCGAACTCTGACCTCTAGACCAAGGGTTAAAACTCTAAGTCTGGGATGTAAAAGGAAAAGACCCTAAGGAAGGATTCGAACTAGGAATATGCCCACATCCGAAGGGGAACCCTTGAAAAGAAGCCGACCCACTAGCCATAGAGGACATGGGTGCAGATGCAGCCACAGCAGTGGAAAAAGAGAACGAAGGAATCCCACTAATGGGTATTCCAAAAAAAAAGGGACCATATTGAGAAGCTTGTGCTTGGGTGGAGCCAGAGCCAAACACAGCAGTACGAGAAGCAATTGAAGATATAGCAATTGTGCCTCCTCCTTCTACTGAAGCAGGAGTCTGAATGCCTGCAACACTCACAGCCGAAGCTGCATTCCCAGTCGTGGCCATCGAAAGGTACGAATAAGATGGATAAGGACTTTCTGGACTTGCATACTCAGGTCTGATGTACTCAATAACAAATGGAGAATTAGGAGGAAGAGGAGATGGAAGTGACTCAGGAGGCTGAGGTACTTCCTCTACTTCTACTTCTTCTTCTCGCGGAAATAAGACTCTCGAGGTGAGCGGAGTGCTCCTCTCGGAACCAACACCATAACCAACTACAGAACCTTCAAGCCCTAGTGGAGGATCTCTCTCCGTTGCGTCAGATACCACTGGGTGATATTCACCTGCTATATTGCTCCTACGCCTTCTTGAAGAAGGTTCAGTACTCTCGGGAGATAACCCCCGGATTCTCCTCGATCGACGAGGTGCTTGATCAGCCACTTTAACAGATTAATTAGACTCAAAAAAGTATAAAGCTAAGCAAGCTAGGAGAAAAGAGCACTCACTACAAAGATCCCTAAGATGCAACCAAGCAAGCAGCCTTCAGGTATTTCTGCTCCATGTGATTAGGACCGGACACCAAAATACGAGAAAGAAAAAAATAGGACCTCCCGAAAGTAGTCTGGGACAATGACGGCCCAGGCCTACTAGCGAAGGTAACAGAAACAGTTACGCCGACCTCCTAACAACAGCCTTTGCCAGTGCAAGTACCCAAGCTTCGCCGGGGCACCCTCCAGAAGTACGACTGGAAGTGATACGACGTCTGCCTCAAGTACCATGGGTATTCCCCCCCGCAGTCACCTGTGTGATACCTAGGAATGGCAACTAAGGGCACCAATCCGTGTCAGCAGCCGGGCGGAACGGTCTTAATGCAAGATCCAGCAAATCAAGACAAGAAACTCAGTAACTCAGCCCGGTATAGTAGCACAATCTTGCAGCAAACAAAACTTCAAAGAACCAAAAATGACTCTTCAAAAAATTGCAACAAGACCTAGTCAAATGAAATCAAGAAAACGAACCAAAAAGTAGGCAAACATCAAAATTCAAAGCAAGGCATGACGTTAGGAAAGAGCATACGAGCAGGAGCTCTCTGTCCTGATTAAGCATAACAGCGAAGAATCTCCCAAAAGAGATCTTGGTACTCGAACCAGAAATGCAAGCACTAAAAAAAAACAAGATTTGCCAAATGAGCTAGTCTTCAACAAAACAAGAGAGAAAAAGACTATAACCACTCTCAACACAATCCATAGACTAAAGGGACACTGCAGGAACAGGTCACCACAGGCAGACAAGACCAAAAAGTCAAAAAATCAAAAATTTCAAAATTTACTCAGGCATACGCTACTTAGAAGTTTTGCAACAGGCATGCATACGCGACTGTGGCAAAGGAAACACGCGTATACGCGACTTCCTTTGAAAAAACCTGCGTGTATACGCGACTGTGTATAATAAAACTAGCGTATGGAAAAGTAAATAATGAAAAATAAAAATGATCAAGCCTGGCTAAAGAACCAGGTCTTTAGTCTAACTGAGAAAAAACTAATTGGACTGGAAATAATGATTAAAACTGTTGGAAACCTTTAAAACAGCTGAAACCACGCAACAGGGGAATCACAAGAATGCGTTCCCTAGTGGAGTCGCCAGTTCTGTTTCGGGAAATAACTCCCTAGAGGTCGTTGGGTCAAAAACCTCCACAGATCGGGGCATTATATTCAAGAAGGACTCACACAATCAAACTTGTATGCTAAAAACTAGATATTACAGATTGTAGAACTCACTCGTAAATCCTACATTTGATGTAGATCCCGTGGGGTCCAAAACCCCAGCAACTCTTCTTCCTCTTCAACCTGGAAATCAAGAAGAGACATGCACGGAAATCTAGTTGTACAACATATATCTTTCCTAAATGTCAGTGTAATCCATGTGAAACATCATATAAACAATAATAAATGTTTAATTAACAATCTTTTCACATATGCAAGCAGATATTAACACGTGAATTCGGAAACAAGATGGTTCTTCTTCATTACGAACAGCATGTACGATAATAGAAATGTGGAGAGATCACCTGAATCCTTCCACGATTTTCGAACAGACCGTCATCCGGATCCTTCCCGCCCTTGCCTCGCTAGGACTCTTTCAAGACTTGTGCACATGAGATGACATATAAGCTGATGAACATCTCCAGGAAACAAGGGTTTCCTGTAAAAATCTGGGAAGTGCAGGAGGCACGGGAAATCAGACTTGAATCGGGCTCCAACAGAGTATAATATCTATAATTTTCCTCTCTCCCTTAGGCCATGCATATGAGGGGCTTTTATACTCCCTCAAAGTAGTTTCAATCAGTTGGAAACAATTGGCCACGAGCTGGGGTGGTTGAATTACAGGAATAACCATCAACCCAGCCTCGAAAATAGGGATTTGTATATATTTTTTAATGATTTTAATGGCACACGCGGAAAAGTATCTCTGGACTCGCGTATACACGCGGAAAAGTCTGGGCATATCCGCGTATGGGATTTCAAACACTGTTTTTTATGAAATTTATTCAAGTCTGTGGGAATGGGTGCCCAAGGCCAAAGAGACAATCATGAATCACATAAGGGTGAAAAATGATGCTATAACAGTCACCTTTGCACAACATGCAAGGGAATTTGACTTTTCGTGGAAGGTTGGATGGTTTCTCAATGGAAGGTTTCTTAGGCACAAGAGTTGCAGCATTAGCCTCTTACTTATCTAACTTCTTCTTCTTTGTCTTCTTCTTCTTCTTCTTAGCCACCTAGTTACTGGAATCCAAACTTTCACCAGGCGAAGTAGAAGAGGAGGACGAAGAAATAGACGAAGAAGGGGAGAGGTCCACCTTGGAATCAACATGGTGCTGTTAAGGTGGAGGTGATGGTTGAACAGAGATCAGGGAATTCGGAACCACCGAGGTCGAAAACAACCAAACGGGAAAACCAACAGTTAACCCTGGAAGAGACATCGTTGCCATATAAGGAGCAACAACATTCCTGTTATCTCCCTGTAATCAGCAAGATTGGTAAAGTTCGACGGCAGGGAGAACACCATTTCAACCACTTTGGGAATCTAGGATCTAGCCCTCCAGAATCCGGAGAGGGATCTCTTCAATAAGTGTAAAGATGGATTTATATTTAAGGTTTTGGGTAATGGTATTAGGCTAGTTATGAAGTCCAAGGGTTTTTGTTTGTTTTGGATGGTTGAGCATGATTATTGTTTGAGTTGAAAGTTATAAATGCAAAGAGTTTCAAAGACAGTCTGTTCTTATGGCTAAGCCAGCTGATCCTTCAAGGTTAGATAAAGTCTTATGAGAATCCTAGGGCTTACCTTGCTTGTCACTGATTCAAACAAGTTTCATCATAAATACCATTGGTTTGGTAGTGCTTGAAGAGGCTGCTTTTACTCACTAAACAATGTTGGTTGGCCAAGGATGTTATGCCTAACGATTCATCCAGCTAACAGAACAAATTTCTTTTGAAAGAAAGGAATTTCTGATGTCTTATGATTATTTGAAATGAAAATCACTCAAACCTTCCCCAACAGAGTCGCCAGAAATGTTAGCTCCCTATAATCAGCAAGATTGGAAAAGTCCGACGATAGGGAGAACATTGTTTCAACCACTTTGGGATTCTAGGATCTAGCCCACCTGAATCCAGAGAGGGATCTCTCCAAGTGTAAAGATGGATTTATCTTTAAGGTTTTGGGTAATGATATTAGGCTAGTTATGAAGTCCAAGAGTTTTTGTTTGTTTTGGATGGTTGAGCGTGATTATTGTTTGAGATGAAAGTTCTAAATGCAAAGAGTTTCAAAGGTGAGAAGTCGCAAGCAAGTAGAACAAGCTTTGGCCAAAAAGATGGATAATTGCAGGTTTTAGTCCATTGGGATATGGAGTCATAATACGGTTTTAATTGAAACAATCAGGTTCAAGAGTGGACTATGGGGAAAGTCATCTATGTCTAAAGATCTTTTTAAAGTTGATTTATGGAATGAAATGATACAACAAGAAGGGGAATTAAACAAATGAAGAACAAAGAGCAGCCCAAGATCTGGTAAGTACTTTGAAACTAGCCAGCTTTTGACATACACTTAAGAAAAACATAAAAGTAACCTAGGATATGGTAAGTACTTAGAAACTAGCAAGCCTTTGATACACTTTCAATAGAAAACATTTATAACACAAAGGGAAACACAAATGATAACGAAGAATGGTCTAATATCTGGTAAGTACTTCGAAACTAGCCAGCTTTCAACGCACTCTTAGGGAAACTTTCAGATAGTCTTTGGGGATAAAACTAGGACCAGGGCTCACCATATCTTCCTTAGTTCATCTCTACTTAACATAAACTAAAAATCACTTTCAAGAACAATATTAGCTAAGACAGTAGAACGAGGGAACGCCAGCATTCCTAACTACTTAAACTAAATTAAATCATTCCTAAACAACACAATTTGGAAGAAAACATATAGATAAATATTATGAGTCAGAGAAGGGTACCGATATACAATAAATCCTAACTCTATGCTTGTTGTTCTTTATTAGAGAAGATGAACAAAGTGAAAACAGAAATGAAATAACAATTTACAATAAGATATAACATCACTGTCGACATAGACCAGGATCCCATAAATCAGCTTGTATTGATGCTTCAAACCAGTTACAGATTTAAGTCCAGTGTTTCAGGTTAGCAATCATCTTCACTTCTCAACCTAACTATTCTATCACAAGCAGAGCTTCAAGAGCCTTTGAACACTATTTACAATCAGAAGTTTCGAACACAAGTATATTTCAATGGATTTGGGGGTTTCGGCAGAGTTCAAAAAGAAGTTTTAAACTCTGTAAGGGGATTTTATGAAGGATAAAATGGGAATGGATGAAAATAGAAGAAAATGATGGGGGGAAAAGCGAATAAAATGAAGGTTAGTTTTGAGGTGGGGGAAGGAGAAAAATGGTGTTTGCAACAGTCTTATCTCCATGGAAAACAGCAGAATTTCTGATTTCTAAATGGAAACAGTAGTGAAGATATGGACAGAGGGCATGATGTCTTCATGAGTCTTCAAGAGATAACATTTTTTACAATAAAACTTGTTCCTTGAAGGCTCCAAAAATGTTTTAGCCACCATTTGATATGACAAATTTTATTGGTGGCTAACAGTGGCTCCACTTGGGGATGGTGCCTTCTTGAAGGCATCAAGAACTTCAGACTTGTATTCTTTGGGAGGCTGATTAGTGCCTCATCCATTGGGCTGCCTTTCTGCACTTGGATGATCTTCTTTGTTCTAAAAAATGTCAGCAGCCATGGAAAACAATGGATCCTCATCAATACAAACTTTCTACCTACCCAATCCTACTGATCTAAAATTTTTTCTTCTTTCAAGTGCACTTGGATTTGAAAACTCTTTTTACAACATTTTATTCTTTTGAAAGCAAAAAAATAATCTAATTCTACTCCTTATTTCTCCATGGACTCAGATTAAACTGTTGAGTTCATAAGCTTCTCTACCTAATCTACCAATCTGTTAGGATTAAACAGTCTAATAGATTTTTATTCTCTAATTTCTACAATAGAAATTCAAAAGCATACAAGTCAGGATTGAACAGTCTAACTTGATACAAGTCTATGGCATAAAAACAAGCTGCACATAGATATTATTTTGCAGAAAATTAAATCAAAATGGAAGGCTTAAGATCTGAAAGTTTCAAAGCACTTCCTTCATCTTTATACAGCTCTATTTTTGCCTCTTGTTTGAGCTGTTTTTTCTTTGTTTTTCTGGTTCAGATTTTGAGCTGATTAGAACCAGATTTATCTCTGTTTTGACTCGAAATTTAAGATAGTTTTGAGTCATCTCTTTTTGGAAACTTAGGTTCGGATTTTAAGCTTGTTTGAACCTTTAATTTCTATCCTAATCTACTGACTGATAAGCCAAGATTAAACAGTTTGGCAAATTGAATTCACTATCCTATCAGCAGTAAATTTAAAACTAATTAGTCAAGATTAGGTTGTTTGACTAACTAGAAGTGTGTTTTTCAGGAGTGGAATTTAAGCTTGCACACTTTCATATTTGTTTCTCTTTTTTGGTATGGGGCTATACCATTATTGTTTTTACAATCTGCCCTCTTTTCTTTCTTTCACTGTTTTTGTATTTTTTATTTTTCTAACTTTGAATGCAATGGTGGATGAAATATTTATAATGGAAAAAAAGATAAAAAGGCTTTCAGAACATAATGGATCAAGAGAAGTAATGTTTAAGCATCCTACCATTGACAAGAGTCCCAAACAGTTCTGCTCCATTCAACTCTTGCAAGAAAAAGGCATTATTACCAGCAGCTGAATGAATGAGATAAAGGCAAAGCCATAAGTTGTCAAATTTTCCATGCTTGCCCTTGTCATCCCTCCTTGAGTCCCACTTTAAAACTTTGTCCCCAATATTGAAATTGTTGGCCTTTGTTCTTCTGTCAAAAAGCTTTTTAATGTTGTCTTGCTTCTGTAATGCTTTGTTATATACCTCCTAACTGGTTTTCTGAAGGTGAATAGTATGATTTATCCTTCTGATCATGTCATTATCTTCAGACTGAACCTCTTGAATTAACTTCATAACTGGCACACCAAGGCTGGTAGGAAAAATTGCATCAGTGTCATACACAAGCTGGTAGGGTGACATACCAATAGATTTCTTCAAAGTCAATATGTCGACCCAAAGTGCATTCACAAGCTTTGTGTGCCAATACTTTTTGTTTTCCTCCAACAACTTCTTGATTATGTTCACTAAAATCTTGTTTGAGGATTCTGCAAGTCCATTACCTTGAGGGTAATAGGCTGTGGAATGTCCCAAAGTTATCTGGGATTTGTGACAGAACTCGACCATCTTCTTTGATCCAAATGCTGCTGCATTAACAGTGATGATATTGGTAGGACAGCCAAATCTAGAGAGAATATTATTCTCCATGAATTTTATGATAAAAGAATCATTGGCCTGCCTACAAGGGATGGCTTCTATCCATTTAGTGAATTAGTCAGTGGCAGTGAGAATCCATCTATGCTGAGCTGAAGATGATGGATGGATTTCACCTATGAAGTCAAGTCCCCACTGTTGAAAAGGGGCTTCAACAGTGATTGGATGCAGAGTCAAAGGTAGCAGCTTCCTTTTGCCCTCAAAAAGTTGACATTTATGATAGGCAATTATCATCTTGTGTACATCAAGAAAAAGAGTAGGCCGATAGTAACCATCCCTCAAGATTTTGTTGGTTGTTGTCTTCCAGTATAAGTGGCCTCCACACTCTCCTTCATGGAACTCGTGCTTAACCTTCTCTGCATCATACTCAGGCAAACATTTAAGCAATATACCACTTGCATTTTTCAAATAAATACATCTATCTATAATGCAATAGTTTACAACTTTCAATTTCAAAAACCTTGCCTTTGTTTTTGTCAGACCAGGAGGTGTATTCAAATTAAGCAAAACATAAATAATATCAGCATACCAAGAGGAATTAATAAAATGGTCTTCAACAATGGGAGTTGAGATTTCCTCTTGATCATCTAAAGCGTTAATCATATTAATATCAAGAACTTCAAAATTTGATTCAGCCATCAATCTAGCTAGACCTTGGCCTTTGATGAGTTTAGTGGGCTTTATCTATAAATCATATTCAAGAATAACAGCAATCCACTTACCTCTCTTATCATCTGGGTCCTGTGTTAGAATGTCTTTCACAACTGAATTTGGGACAAAGACAATGATGTGTGAGTGTAATATGTATACTCTGAATTCTTTTAAAGCCTTAACCAAAGCAAAAGCTTGCTTCTCCATAATGTTATACTTCAGAGGGGCATCCCTCAAAGCCTTGCTAAAGAATGCTCTTGTCCTTGTGGATTTTTCTGTAGAAGGACAGCAGCTATTCTATGTTCTGATGCAAATGAAAAAATATAAAAATATTTTGAAAAATAAGGACTTATTAGAACCAGTGTTTTGGTTAACGCTTGTTTCACCAGCTCAAAGGACTTCTTTAATTCCACGGTCCATTTTACCCCCTGCTCCTTCTTCAGCATGTTTGTGATATTTCTAAGGAGCTCAGCCAAGTTGGGGATGAACCTTCTCAAAAAGTTAATCTTTCCAATGAAATATTGCAACTCCTTGATGTTTCGAGGATGGGAGATTTGCAATATGGCCTCAATCCTCTTTGGATCTATCTTAATACCCTCTTCTGAAATAATGTGCCCAAGAAGCTTACCTTCTTGGAGGCCGAATAGTGTTTTCTTAGGGTTTAAAGATATCCCAAACTTTTTGCATCTCTCGAAGACCGTTCTTAAATGTTCTAAGTGCTCTTCATATGTCTTTGAAAAAACATTAACATCATCAAGGTATATAATGATGAATTAGCCCAGTTCTTCGGAGAAATCTATGTCCATGGCTCTCTGAAAAGTTGCTCCAGCATTCATTAGACCAAAGGGCATTTTCTCATACATGAAAGTGCCCCACGGTGTAGTAAACGTCGTCTTCAATTGATCATCAGGGTGGACTAAAATTTGATTATACCCTGAATAGCCATCCAGCAAAGAAATTCTTCTATACCCCACCACCCTTTGTAAAATATGATCCATCTTAGGTAAACGGTAGTTGTCTTTCAATGAAGCTTTGTTTAAGTCTCTAAAGTCTATACAAAGCCTGATCTCTCCTGTTTTCTTCCTAACCGACACCAGATTAGACACCCACTTAGAATATCTAATAGGGACAATAATACCATCTTCATACATTTTCTTAATCTCCTTCTTGACCAAAGGCAGTTGTACAAGGTTTATTATGCGCAGTTTCTGTTTGACTGGCTTTTGGTTTTCTTTGAGAGGGATTTTGTGCTGTATTATTTCATTGTCATAGGATTTAAGATCTTCGTAACTCCATGCAGAAACATCAGAAAATTCTTTAAACAGCTCTATGTATTTGAGTTTAATGTGAGCTGGTAAAGTTTTAGATAGTTTTATCATCATAGGTTTAAGTTCACTGCATGTATTGCACTCCTCCACTTCAGTCTCTACAGGCTCCAGTTTTGGCTTCTTGGCCACATCGTTAAAATCGAACAACTCTTCCAAAGGGGCCGAACCCTTAGGCAAACTCTGATCTTTGGACTGCAAGGTTTCTAACTCCTTTGTTTCTAACTCTGCAGTCAATTCTGTTTTGTTTTCAAGTTTTCTAGACAGTAGATTAATATTAACGAGTTCAGGAGACGGTTCTTCTTCACCAAGAAAATTCTCTTCATTGTTGCAGTCTGTATCATAATCTGAATCCGAACTGTTTAGTTCGAATTCATTTATGAATTGCATGAAGTCTTATATTTTTTTGTCTCCGTCAAACACTTGCCAATATTTTTCGTTATTAGGAACGGCTGGTCTGAATTTTATCTGAGTTGCGCAGTCTTTGGTTTCATATGGCGTTAAGCACGTTCTAGCTGCAAAGGCTAAGCTGTGGGCCGCGATATTCCTTTTTCTTGGGATAAAAATGATTTGGTACTCCTCAAAATTTTTTAAAATATCCACGACATCATTCCGATAGGCCCTAAGTCTTGGGTGATTTGCATTATATTCCCCATTGACTTGCCTAATGATTAACTCAGAATCCCCATACGCTTTAATTCTCTTGGCTCCTAAACTTTTCAACAAACGCAAGCCAAAACGCAGGGATTCGTATTTCGCTATGTTATTAGAACACTAAAAGTTTAATGTACAGGAAATTCTCTCTGTGTGGTTGTTCTCAGTGTTACATATCTAGACACTTGCACCAGCATTGGTTCTAGTGCATGACTCATCAAATTTCATACTCCACAGAGGACTATTTTCGGTTTCATCTGTTTGGTGGTTGTCCTCTTCAACTAAAGTGTTTTCGGATTGTTGTGGAATATCAACATTTAGTTGAATTTGTTTTAACTCCTTAGTTTTTTCACCGCGTTGAGGGTTACTTTCTTGACTGCCAAGGTTAAAAATCGATGGATGCATGACTTGTAGCTTAAGACCTATGTTTGGTTTGCTAAAGTTTTCAAACACAGCAAACTGTTTTGACACTCTGTGTTGTGTTCTTCTTCCTCTCTATCGGCCAACAGTTCTATTAAAGTGACATGTTCAGTGAAGTTTTCATCATTGAACAAGATAAAAGAGTTGAGGCTTGTATTTACAGAATACAGAGGAGAGTTTTGCGGTCAGTCTTGGCTTGTAACTGTGTATTGCATATGGGACTCCCTGTAAATTCTTCTTGTCTGATTGAAAACATGGATGGTTGCATAGGTCATGTCCATCTGCATAGTTCCTTGTAACTTAGCCCCCCAAGACCTAGATAACAACATTCCATACTTTGGGGGAACATCAGCCACAACAATGTCCATTACTAAACATTTGGCTAGAATCTGGGCTAAGTTAACGCAAAGGTCTTTGATTAATCCTAAACATCTTACTCTGCTCGAATCAAAGGATTAAAGGTCTTTATAAGGTCTGGTGATTTCAAGACCCAGGCTCTCCATCACAACTTTAGGCATTAAATTATGAGAAGCACCGGAATCATGCATATCGTTGTGCAAAATCTTGCCATGAACATTTAAACTTACATAAAAGGGAGGAACAGGTCTCTCTTGATACTTACCTTCAATCTTTGGACCAAAAATAAGCTCTGGTTGGTCATCATTAATATTGATTGTGTCATTATTCTCTTCAATGTTTAAATCCTTCAAAATTTGGGTCCTATATACATTTTGGGCACCTAACTCAGTCAAGGGAATAGAGATTTTAATTTTGGAAATTTCCTGCTCTAGGCTGAAAGGAATTTGATTCTTTGAAGAACTTGTCTCAGCCTTGTTAACTGCTACTCTATCAGCAACATCAGCTTGCTGATTTGTTCTATTTACATTTGACAAAATTGTTTTCACAGGAGTACTAGCTGAAGTGTTAGTACTGCTAAGGTCTGCACTCTGTTTTTGATTGTTTTGAGTGCCTTTCTCTTTACCTTTATTAGAATTTGCAGGTACTGTTTTGTCCTTCTATTTGACAACTTTAGGCTTGGTTGCAGTGTTGTTTTGTGAAGATTTTTCAGAGGTTTTAGTGTTGGGAGTTTGTTGACTAGTTTTACTTCTAAGGTCATATTCTCTTTGAGACTCTATGATGACATTCTTCATGTCTTGATAATAAATTTTGTTATCATCTCTTTTGTCATCGTAAGGTGTGTAAAGACCTTGTTTTTTATCATAATGAATCTCAAAGTCATCATTATCTACTCCCATCATGTTGATATCATCTTCCTCTATTGGTTCATCTGTTTCCTCAACCTCATTCACATAGTTTTGATGAAAGGGAGGAGTGATCTGTTGATCATCTTCCCTCGGTCTGTTTGGAGGTTGGTTCCTTCTAAAATTTTGATTCTGGTTCTGGTTTGTGTTTTGAGGAGCAGTTTGGTTTTGACTTGCTTGTGCTCTCTCAAGGGTGCTCATTTTCTTCATCATCTCCTCCATCATTTTTTCCATCTTTGAGCTGTAAGTAGAAGGTGTGGATTCCTCTCTGAAGGACACTCTCTTCTCATTATTCATTCTTGCTCTCTTTTCCATCAAGTTAACTTCCACAACAAGAGCTCCTTTTTGCATATCTTCAAGAGTTGCAGGTCTCTCTCTCTCAACTGATAGGCCATCTCAGGGTCAAACCCTTCAGGAAACTTGTTTAGAGCTGAGCCTTGTGGATGTTTTAGATCTGGGGAAAGGGCATTATACACACGGTTAAATCTAGTGCAGTAAGCTTGTACACTTTCCCCGATGTTTCTATGGAGGTTCTTGTAATCAGAAAGGACTTGGAGAGGATTCTTCTTCACTTCCCATTTGTTTAAGAATGTCTGATGGAAGGCTTGGAGATCACTGATACTATGGGGGGTTAAGCCTTTAAACCATTTTCTTACTTCTCCCCCCAGACTCTGAGAAAATAGTCTAAGTTTGACAGAATCATCATCAATTTCATTTCAGTCAAAGTAGTCATTCATCTTATCCACATGTTGTGATGCAGTAGTAGCATTACTAGCATCATATAATGGAATTTTGGACTGATAGTCCTGTGGAAGATTGACTAAGGGAACAGGAAGGACTAAGGGAGCATACCATGCTGCCATGATATGTGGTGGAGGTGGATTTACAAGAGGTGGATTGACAAGAGGGAAAGTGAGCTGAAGTGGAGTGGTTTGGAAAGTGGATGTTTGGTGAACAGATGTGGATGGAACAGCAGTAGATTGTTGAGCTGATCTTGGATGAGAGACACCTAAATTGTGAAGGAAGTGTAAATCAGGTGGTGTCGTTTCTCTATCACCAGGATGTTCACTTGTTTCTGAGGATGAAAGTGAAGACTCAGAGTCTAGCTGAATTATATCATAAAATGACCTAGTTCTAAATGGATTTACTAAGTCAACTTGTGATTGTTGTAGAGCAGAAATATTTTCAGGAACTGAATTAGCTCTCAAGGGAGATCTGAAAACAGTTGATAATTTAATCTTAGGAGACTCCCTAAGGATACTTTCCGGGTTATCAACTATCTCTGGTGGGTTCGGGTCAGGATAAGCTCTAGTATGAATCTTTCTAGGAGCCACTATACTGTGTTTTTCAGACCCAACTAAACAAGAAAAGTTTTAACTAGATATGACAATCTTTAAAAGGTTAACCGATCCTTTTTAGAAAAAAATTTAATCCTACAGTCCTCTAATTGAGTTTAAATGATGTTACAAAGATTATGGGTCTTCCCAGTGGAGTCTTAAGGTCTGTTTAGGATTGAAGTCACCAAGTGGAAGTTTTTAGCTCTTTTGGAGGTAAAAGGTTTTATGGTCCACCACCATGTTTATTACATACCAATCTGAAATACTTTTGGGTTTTCTGAGGTATTTTTAGTCGTATTGGTTGTCAAGAGTGTCCTAAATCTGTTTTACAACTTAGCTACAATTATGAGACAAAGACTGTCTATTCTTATGGCTAAGCCAGCTGATCCTTCAAGGTTAGATAAAGTCTTATGAGAATCCTAGGGCTTACCTAGCTTGTCACTGATTCAAACAAGTTTCATCATAAATACCATTGGTTTGGTAGTGCTTGAAGAGGCTGATTTTACTCACTAAACAATGTTTGTTGGCCAAGAATGTTATGCCTAACGATTCATCTAGCTAACAAAACAAATTTCTTTTGAAAGAAAGGAATTTTTGATGTCTTATGATTATTTGAAATGAAAATCACTCAGACCTTCCCCAGCGGAGTCGCCAGAAATGTTAGCTCCCTGTAATCAGCAAGATTGGCAAAGTCTGACGGCAGGGAGAACATCGTTTCAACCACTTTGGGATTCTAGGATTTAGCCCTCCTGAATCTGGAGAGGGATCTCTCCAATAAGTGTAAAGATGGATTTATCTTTAAGGTTTTGGGTAATTATATTAGGCTAGTTATGAAGTGCAAGGGTTTTTTTTTGTTTTGGATGGTTGAGCATGATTATTGTTTGAGTTGAAAGTTATAAATGCAAAGAGTTTCAAAGGTGAGAAGTTGCAAGCAAGTAGAACAAGCTTTGGCCAAAAAGATGGATAATTGCAGGTTTTAGTCCATTGGGCTATGGAGTCATAATAGGGTTTTAATTGAAACAATCAGGTTCAAGAGTGGTCTATGGGGAAAGTCATCTATGTCTAAAGATCTCTTTAAAGTTGATCTATGGAATGAAATGATACAACAAGAAGGGGAATTAAACAAATGAAGAACAAAGAGCAGCCCAAGATCTGGTAAGTACTTTGAAACTAGCCATCTTTTGACATACACTTAAGAAAAACATAAAAGTAACCTAGGATCTGGTAAGTACTTCGAAACTAGCCAGCCTTTGATACACTTTCAATAGAAAACATTTATAACACAAAGGGAAACACAAATGATAACGAAGAATGGTCTAAGATCTGGTAAGTACTTCGAAACTAGCCAGCTTTCAAAACACTCTTAGGGAAACTTTCAGATAGTCTTTGGGGATAAAAATAGGACCAGGGCTCACCATATCTTCCTTAGTTCATCTCTACTTAACATAAACTGAAAATCACTTTCAAGAACAATATTAGCTAAGACAGTAGGACGAGGGAACGCTAGCATTCCTAACTGCTTAAACTGAATTAAATCATTCCTAAACAACACAATTTGGAAGAAAACATATAAATAAAGATTATCAATCAGAGAAGGGTACTTATATACAATAAATCCTAACTCTATGCTTGTTGTTCTTTATCAGATAAGATGAACAAAGTGAAAACAGAAATGAAATAACAATTTACAATAAGAAATAATATCACCGTCGACATAGACCAAGATCCCATAAATCAGCTTGTATTGATGCTTCAAACCAGTTACAGCTTTAAGTCCAGTGTTTCAGGTTAGCAATCATCTTCACTTCTCAACCTAACTATTCTATCACAAGCAGAGCTTCAAGAGCCTTTGAACACTATTTACAATCAAAATTTTCAAACACAAGTATATTTCAAAGTTCTGCAACCAACATTTTCTCATCTTCTTCAGAAGTATTTATAGAAGGAATGAGGAGGTGCGAGACGATAAAATATCTCCCAGGACAATTAATACGGACTTAATGCTTCTCGGCCTTTGAGGGCCTCGATGAAGAAGCTCACAGATGTTTGTCTGTATTAATTGTCTTACATTTAAGATTTAAGCTCAGTGGGAGATTTTGTTGACTTTAGGCTCTGTTTTAGAATGTAATAACTTGTTGAAGCCCCGAAAATCGGGTCTTACAACAAGGGGGATACCCACCCGGTCCGGACCTTGGTTAGAAGCTCCTTTTCCGTTTGGTGTAGTGGGTCCAATTGGGGATAATGGGACCAGTTTCCCAATATGTGTGTGTGTTGAGAATTGATATTTTTTTTCTAAAAGTTCCTAAGTGAAATGCTTTTATTCTAATTCTAATCTAATAACATGCAAATTTTATTCTAATTAAACAGAAATATCTAATTCTAAACTAACCCGAGATGTAATCTTTTCTTTATGCGATCTAAAATGATTTCAAATAGCAATTGGTAATAAAGATCATTCAATTTTTATAAGAAAAGAATTCAATAAAGATAAACCACTTCGTATAAAAAAGTTAGACGAAACAGTTGTGAAAAATATATCACATAATAAGCTATTCATACATTAAGGATAAAAAAGTGGCTATCACCGTACAAAAGTGCCAAATGATAACTCAAACATTCAAGCGTTAATACATAAACAACTAAACATAAATATCACTTTAACACAGAGGCAGAAATAGTTAAGAGATAAAAGGACCATTTATAACTAGTTCTACTCATGAGCTTCAAGCAATAATGACTTATCTCTTCTTAATCCAACATCCACTAAGAGTACAGAAGTGCAACATCAGTAGCAGATATTAAACGCAGATATCAATAAATCATGTTCCATTCATTCATCAAAACCTCCTCTGAGGGTGCAAAAGTGCATGTTCTGAGGACAAGTTTTTGACAAATTTCAGGACCCTCCTCTAAATGCATGAGAAGGGTTTAAATACTACTAACTAAATCTAAAAAATAGTTTATTACAAAAATGTAGGATACGGTTTAAATGACCGTCCTTTTTCTAGGCAAAAATAGAGCAAAATTAATACTAAATCTAAAATTAAAACTAACAACTAATCTACTTGTGAATCTGATCTTTAAAATTGCAAGCATTCATCATTGATTTGAGAAGATTAGGCTGGCCGACTTCAGACTTTAACTGTCCTATGAAGACGGAATCGACAAGAGCTGGCGCCATCTTCTCGGAAGAATTAATGATACAATTGAGAGTCGTGCATTGGCTGTGTGGTTTTACTAGACATGCCCAGTAAGAATCCCAATTTAACTTTGTTAATCCTTTAATTGATTCTTCCTTTTCTTGAGCTTTCTGTTTCCACTCTGTCTGCAGTTGTTGTGTTTGTGGTAGGTATCTTGGAGTAGTTTCTAAAATAAAAAATTTCCTTGTGAAAATTTTCATTTATACAATCAATGATATTGCTTGCTGTTGTAGCTTCTTCCTCTGCCGCTTGTTCTGCTTCTTTGATCTGTGCATCCCAATTATTGAAGAGCATTTCTTTATGATTATCATTGATGATTGGTTCTCCTGCTCTTTTTCCCTCCTATGTATCTTGCCAAACCAAATATTATGTAACTCTTTTATTCATTAAATCATAATCATGTCGTAATTCTACGACATGATTAGTGATTTTATCACTTTCTTCACAAAAAGAGTTCCACTGTGAAATTTTTTGGCATAATATTTCCTGTTGTTGCAGTAGTTGATTATTTAAGGAAATAGACTCTGTGATAAATTATGTGAGCTTGGGGTTGTCTTTGTGCATCTCTTGCATAATCTGTATTTGTTTCTCTTTTTCAGCCAAATTTTTCTGATATCCGATCTGCATCTGTTGAAACTCTTGCTGTAATTCTTCAAGTTGTTTATGTGTTTCACTGTTAGCATTGGCTTGTTGTAGTTGTTGTTGCAGAACCTGTACTTAATCTTCTTTTTCATTCAATAATTTTCGTACCTCAGATGCTTTTTCGATGGCTGCAGAGGCATATGCTCCTGTGATCTGAGATAATTTAGTAAGATTTTCAGTTGGATCAGTAATAGGATCTTTCCATAAAACATCCAATTTTTCTGCATCATGAGAGAGTGCACTTTCTAATTTCCTTTTCTTTCTTTGTTTTCTTACTATTGCTTTATGTTGTGGACTATAGAATATATCAAGAGGAGGAATTTCCTCTATTTTGAGCATAAGCTCAGAGGATGGGGAAATTGGAATATGTTCTGTTTCTTTGACATTGCTAGTTACTCCTGTGACTATATTTTTTATTGTCTGTACATTAGTCACGGGAGTCTGTGTGTTTTGTCCTTCAATATTAATCAAATCATTAAATGTTTTCCATTCTTTTTCTAACTCAATTCTGACGGATGGTTGCTGTACAATGAGAGGGGGAAGATTTAACTGTGGAGTGGTTGAAATCTGTTGCTGTGAGAGTTCTCTTGATTGGGCAGTATTCCGTACTAACCCTTCACTTTTATCCTGGTCATTATCAGACCTTTTATAATGTTCAGAGGTATCTTTCCTGGATTTCAACTTAGACTTATCTGTACCTGAACTTTCACTGAGACTGATACTAGGAGTTGGTTCCCTTACAGGTTCCAAGCGCAAATTATCCAAAGGAATAGTGGTCAACCTTCTTTCTCTGTACATCTTAAACTCTTGGAATTCTTCTAGAGAGAATTGTGTCTGGGCTAAATGTAAAACCTCTTTAAATGTGCCTTTTTCTTGGAACATATCATCAAAAATATCATCTTCTCTAGAAAATACTCTTACCTTGAATGAAGTAGTGAAATTTTTAACAATGTCAAAGCGGTCGAATAGTCTTCTTGAAAACTTGAACAATTGTAAACATGTAATAATGTTTACTTCTTTAAATGCATGACCAACATCAAATAATGAAAATGCTCTGCAGGACATAGGAAATTGTGGCCAGATGGCCTTCTTTTTATCCTTTAAATCTTTAGTCAAACCTCCTTCTCCGCAGGTTTGATAGGCAATCTCTTGGGCCATGAGTTTATCCGACAGATACAAAGGTAAAACATGAGGAGAAGCAAAACTTCCAAAAACCCTAACATATGTAAATAATTCTTCTCCAAACCATCTTCCGACGGGGAGAATATCTACTTCTGCTTCAGGGGAAAATCTTGGAGCATCCTTATTATACAACATTCTGTAAAGAGGCAACATGATGCCATGGCAAATCTTGTAAAAATGGGGAATGAACTTTGAATCCCACAATTCCTTGTGATAAACATGAATGGGTAGGGGATCTTGACTTGTCCATTTCCAACCCATTAAAGGAAACTTAGAAACATAGCAGATTGAATCCATCACATAAGCAGATAAATAAAAAGGAGGATAAATCCTCTGAGAGACAGTCCGTTTAGACCGATAATTCAAAATACCCGTGGCTAAGTTATCAGACAAAATCTTAGCCCAATCCACAATAGTAGCATTAACAGTAGCATTCAATAACGGTAGCCATTCAGTCAAAAACTTATTGATGTCAAGCTTTCCAAAAATCCTACAGAGCATAGCAGTAGCAAAGCAATATGGAGAAGTGAGAGAACCAGTACTGTACATACCGTGTTTATCTTTCTTCAGTGGTTCATCTCTCCTAGACCAATCCTTGGTGCATTCTGCCAGGTTTAGATTTTCTTTGGCAAAATTCTCCATGAACTGTTTGTTGTAGGTTTCCTGTGGCTCCGACAAATGATACATAAGCTTCAAATCTTGTGGAGCGAATGAACCAATGAGTTCTTGCCCCTGAGTCTTGAACTGTCTGTCCATAATATCAGTTCTATCCAGCACCCATTTAATCATATCCGTATATGGAATAATTTTAGGTCTTACTGCTATCCAGTGTAAGAATGAACAAGCTAGCTCTGTAAGAGAGGCTTCAGAAGACCAATGTGATCCTGCAGTAGCCGTAACTTGCATTACTCTTGGGTTTTCTTCTTCAAGCAGATTATACATACCCTCCCAAGTAGTGATACCAGCGTCTTTGTTGCAGGCGGTGTCTGTGTACAAGGACGCCATCTCTTTACTTTCAGAACTCAGAGCTTTTTCTTTCTTTCCCATAATGCTTTGAATATCGCTTTGTATAGTTCTCTGTTCTTTGCTCCTGCAGTTTACGAATTAAGTGAAATAGTCTTTTGATTAGAACGAAACCAATGAGTGACAATCAATTCATTGATTAACATTAAAGCGCATAATGGAGTCTCGATTTATGGAGAAAGATTCTTCGTACAATGAGCCTCAAGGATATGTGATAAGGCGATCTGCGATTTGCTTCGCAATATCGCAAATCACAGATTGCAATCTCATGAAATTGCAATATCATATTAGCGCAATATCGTAATATCGCGAAATCGATATATCGCAATATCTCACAATCGTAGTATCGCAGATCTCAAGATATAATATATGAAAAACATCCGTTAAAGTATTTTATGCAAAATGCGACTTGCGATATATGCTATCACACATCGGTGATCTGAAGTTTTTCAATCGTAAGATATGATATGCGATGCGTTGAAGGTTCTTTTAGCGCGTGATTTCGCATCTCAATTTTTAGAATTTCGTTTGTAAAAAGGAATTCATTACCTTTTGGTGATGCGATCTTCCTCAAAGAATGATTTTATTCTATGCTATCATAAAACTTAAGTTTTGTGGTTTTTTCAAGGTACATTCTTCTAAGTTTATGATAGTAAGTTTTATTGAAAAAAGGAAAAACAAGCACTACTTGATTTTTAGATTTTTTAACTAAGGGTCCCCACTTATTTAGTATTGTCACTAATACTAAATAAGAAGGGGGGTTGTTGCTGGCCACAACATAACTCTGCTAATATTTTTTGCATTAAGTTACTTAAGCAAAATTAACTCTTCGGCTGCGCTGAGGCAAATATCTTCTTTCTGATCAATAACTTGGGCCTCTGTTTGAAATATTTGAGGCAACAGGTGGCTTTGTGGTAGCTGAGAGGAATCAATTTTCCCCTGTTGTGGCAGTGGAGGCCTTTCTGTCTGATGATCTTTTTAATTTCCCTTTAATTCTGTTTTAATTTGGAGGGTTAGGCTTTTGATAATCAATCTTAGCCGTAACCCCCCAAAATTGTCTTCAATCCTCTGTTCTACTGTGTTTTGTCTTCAACACTGATACTCTTTTATCTTGATTTTAATTCTCTGTGTCTTGTTGATGTGCAGGGCCGCACAGGGCTCATATAGCATCAATGCCTATGAAGAATTGACAAGACGTGGAGTTGGAACCCTGTGAATGGTTCCCTCTAAATAAACAAAGCCCTGAGGATCATTACCCTCAGCTTCACCATTTCTCTTTAAAATATTTTGAAATTAATTTGAACCTGCAAAAAACACACAATTGTTATGAAATCCTGCGTTTATTGGGTAAACTGCTTCGGAGGCTGTGGGGAGGAGCGTAGACGTTGGATGGCAGCATCCAATGGTGGAGATTGGTTAGAGGAGGTCAAAAGGAGAGCAGAGGGAGAAAATAAGTCAGATCCGTCGATCTGCAAAGACCAACGGTCGGGAGCATTCCGAGAGGAAATAAAGCGAAGGGGTCACTTTATATGGAAAAGGCGGAAATATGCAAGAAAAATGTTTAAAACCTTTGTTCAGAGGAAAAATTATTGAAAATAGCCTTCGAGAGTTTGGGATGATCGTGGGCCGTCGGATGAGATCGGCCCTACAAGATCAACGGCTGAGGAAGCGCGCAACAAAACTATAATGGAAAGAGGGAAAGCAGTTTCGGGGGTGGAAACCACTATTTTCGTGCGGAGGAAAGGCGGGTAGGTAGTTTTTCCTTTTCAAACGCGATATGCATCCCCGCCCGACACATGGCATCAGAAAACTACCTATTTCACGTGCCCTTTGGGAAAATAAACTTTGCGCTGAAAGTTACGCGACTTGGAATGTGGGTCGTCAGATCTGGGGCCTCAGATCTGACGGTAGAGAACAAGCGCGATATGGGATAGATGCGCGGGTGGTAAGAAGATGGGTGGTTTAAATCTGGTCCATTAGATCTAAGATTTGAACGGCGGAGATTGCATCTGAGGATCGAATGAAATAATACAAGGGCGGAAGAAGGGTTGATGAGGACCGCTGATCTACAGAGATCAACGGTTGTAGTTGGCCGAAAAACATTATGATCAGGGCTGTATAATTTTAACCAAAGTTGGGAGATGCGATATGGACACATGGACGGCCCAGATGCAATCGGGGCTCAGCAATCGGCGAGGCAAAGAACTTGGATACCACCGATGCGATTGAGCGTTGGCCGTCGATCTGCAGATCAGATCGACGGTGGGGAGTGAATCGAGGGGTTCAACAGTGGGGGAAAGATTTGTGATCGGAACAAATGAGGGCCGTCGGATCAAAGGAAGGTGGAAAGGAGATTGACGGCTCACGATTGATCGGGGAATGATCAATCGGGGAGGAGAAATAACATACGCGCAATGCGCTTTTGAACACTGTCGATGCGATGATGTGCAGGCCGTTTGATCGGCTCAAGATCAACGGCGAAGATTGCTTTGAAAGCGAACCAGCAGAAAAACCCTTTATAACATACGAAAACAAAAAATTAACATAAAAACAAAGGTTTTATGTATAGGGGCGAGATATATACATATGATATGGCTTGGCACCCATCTGCGGTGCCATGGGTTTATATGGAATGCGACAGGCCCAGGGCTTAGTATATAAAGGGCCAATCACAATCAGAACTTCGGACTTGGTCTTTCAATCTAACCATTTGGAATTTTTGCGATGCGATTGGCACTTGGGACTTTAACTCTTGGTCCTGGGTGAAGTTTATATGGAGTAAAGCAGGGTTTACACGAATGGGGCCCAATCGCATCGGAAATTTTGGTTTGGGTCTTTCAATCTACCCATTTTTCATTAAAAATCATTGCATGGGCACATTTACACCAAACTTTAGGAAAAAGTGGGTTTATAACTTTACAAAGGAAAATATCAATCGGAAGGGTTTATTCCAAGGTTTAAGCACCCAATTGTGGGCCCACGGATTATATGAAGTATTAATATGATCGAAAGCTATGTACCAGGGCTTAATCGCATCGGAACTTTTTAATATGGAAAATAGACTTATGCGCTCTGATCTTTCCAATGCGATAAGCGCTGAAAGGGTTTAGCGCCTGGTTTTAGGGCCGGGGCACATGGAGGGGAAAAGGTTAGGACATAGCCCAAAGGGGCTTAAACCTGTGGTAAACCAGCTTATTTTTTATGAAATTTTTCCGAGTTTTCAATGGATCTGGGGGTTTCGGCAGAGTTCAAAAAGAAGTTTTAAACTCTATAAGGGGATTTTATGAAGGATAAAATGGGAATGGATGAAAAATAGAGGAAAATGATGGGGGGGAAAGGGAATAAAATGAAGCTTATTTTTGAGGTGGGGGAGGGGGAAAAATGGTGTTTGCAGCAGTCTTATCTTCATGGAAAACAGCAGAATTTCTGATTTCTAAATGGAAACAGTAGTGAAGATATGGACAGAGGGCATGATGTCTTCATGAGTTTTCAAGAGATAACATTTTTTACAATAAAACTTATTCCTTGAAGGCTCCAAAAATGTTTTAGCCACCATTTGATATGACAAATTTTATTGGTGGCTAACAGTGGCTCCACTTGGGGATGGTGCCTTATTGAAGGCATCAAGAACTTCAGACTTGCATTCTCTGGGAGGCTAATTAGTGCCTCATCCATTGGGCTGCCTTTCTGCACTTGGATGGTCTTCTTTGTTCTGAAAAATGTCAGCAGCCATGGAAAACAATGGATCCTCATCAATACAAACTTTCTACCTACCCAATCCTACTAATCTAACAATTTTTCTTCTTTAGAGTGCACTTGGATTGAAAAACTCTTTTTACAACATTTTATTCTTTTGAAAGCACAAAACTAATCTAATTCTACTCCTTATTTCTCCATGGACTCAGATTAAACTTTTGAGTTCATAAGATTCTCTACCTAATCTACCAATCTGTTAGGATTAAATAGTCTAATAGATTTTTATTCTCTAATTTTTACAATAGAAATTCAAAAGCATACAAGTCAGGATTGAATAGTCTAACTTGATGCTGGTCTATGGCATAAAAACAAGCTGCACATAGATATTATTTTGCAAAAAATTAAATCAAAATGGAAGGCTTAAGATCTGAAAGTTTCAAAGCACTTCCTTCATCTTTTTACAGCTCTGATTTTGCCTCTTGTTTGAGCTGTGTTTTCTTTGTTTTTTCTGGTTCAGATTTTGAGCTGATTAGAACCAGATTTATCTCTTTTTTGACTCAGAATTTAAGATAGTTTTGAGTCATCTCTTTTTGGAAACTTAGGTTCGGATTTTAAGCTTGTTTGAACCTTTAATTTCTAGCCTAATCTACCTACTGATAAGCCAAGATTAAACAGTTTGGAAAATCGAATTCACTATCCTATCAGCAGTAAATTTAAAACTAATTAGTCAAGATTAGGTTTTTTTACTAACTAGAAGTGTGTTTTTCAGGAGCGGCATTTAAGCTTGCACACTTTCAGATTTGTTTCTCTTTTTTGGTATGGGGCTATACCATTATTGTTTTTAGAATCTGCCCTCTTTTCCTTCTTTCACTGTTTTTGTATATTTTATTTTTCTAACTTTGAATGCAATGGTGGATGAAATATTTATAATGGAAAAAAAGACAAAAAGGCTTTCATAACATAATGGATCAAGAGAAGTAATGTTTAAGCATCCTGCCATTGACAAGTCCCCCAAACAGTTCTGCTCCATTCAACTCTTGCAAGAAAAAGGCATTATTACCAACAGCTGAATGAATGAGATAAGGGCCAAGCCATAAATTGTCAAATTTTCCATGCTTGCCCTTGTCTTCCCTCCTTGAGTCCAACTTTAAAACTTTGTCCCCAATATTGAAATTGTTGGCCTTTGTTCTTCTATCAAAAAGCTTTCTAATGCTGTCTTGCTTCTGTAATGCTTTGTTATATACCTCCTCTCTAGTTTTCTGAAGGCGAATAGTCTGATTGATCCTTCTGATCATGTCATTATCTTCAAACTGAACCTCTTGAATTAACTTCATAACTGGCACACCAAGGCTGGTAGGAAAAATTGCATCAGTGCCATACACAAGCTGGTAGGGTGACATACCAATAGATTTCTTCAAAGTCAATCTGTCGGCCCAAAGTGCATGCACAAGCTTTGTGTGCCAAGACTTTTTGTTGTCCTCCAACAACTTCTTGATTATGTTCACTAAACTCTTGTTTGAGGATTCTGCAATTCCATTACCTTGAGGGTAATAGGTTGTGGAATGTCCCAAATTTATCTGGTATTTGTGACAAAACTCGACCATCTTCTTTGATCCAAATGTTGTTGCATTATCAGTGATGATCTTGGTAGGACAGCCAAATCTAGAGAGAATATTATTCTCCATGAATTTTATGATAACAGAATCATTGGCCTGCCTACAAGGGATGGCTTCTATCCATTTAGTGAAGTAGTCTATGGCAGTGAGAATCCATCTATGTTGAGTTGAAGATGATGGATGGATTTCACCTATGAAATCAAGTCCCCACTGTTGAAAAGGGGCTTCAACAGTGATTGGATGCAGAGGCAGAGGTAGCAACTTCCTTTTGCCCTCAAAAAGTTGATATTTATGATAGGCAATTATCATCTTGTGTACATCAAGAAAAAGAGTAGGCCAATATTAACCAGCCCTCAAGATTTTGTTGGTTGTTGTCTTCCAGTATAAGTGGCCTCCACACTCTCCTTCATGGAACTCGTGCTTAACCTTCTCTGCATCATACTCAGGCAAACATTTAAGCAATATACCACTTGCATTTTTCCAATAAATACATCTATCTATAATGCAATAGTTTACAACTTTCAATTTCAAAAACCTTGCCTTTGTTTTTGTCAGACCAGGAGGTGTATTCAAATTAAGCAAAACATAAATAATATCAGCATACCAAGAGGAATTCATAAAATGGTCTTCAAGAATGGGAGTTGAGATTTCCTCTTGATCATCTAAAGCATTAATCATATTAATATCATGAAATTCAAAATTTGATTCAGCCATCAATCTAGCTAGACCTTGGCCTTTGATGAGTTTAGTGGGCTTTATCTGTAAATCATATTCAAGAATAACAGCAATCCACTTACCTCTCTTACCATTTGGGTCCTGTGTTAGAATGTCTTTCACAACTGAATTTCGGACAAAGACAATTATGTGTGAGTGTAAGATGTATACTCTGAAGTCTTTTAAAGCCTTAACCAAAGAAAAAATGCTTCTCCATAATGTTATACTTCAAAGGGGCATCCCTCAAAGCCTTGCTAAAGAATGCAATAGGTTGTTCTTGTCCTTGTGGATTTTTCTGTAGAAGGACAGCATCTATTCTATGTTCTGATGCAAATGAAAAAATATAAAAATCTTTTGAAAAATCAGGACTTATTAGAACCGGTGTTTTTGTTAACACTTGTTTCACCAGCTCAAAGGACTTATTTGCTTCCACGGTCCATTTTACCCCCTGCTCCTTCTTCAACATGTTTGTGATATTTCTAAGGAGCTCAGCCAAGTTGGGGATGAACCTTCTCAAAAAGTTAATCTTTCCAATGAAATATTGCAACTCCTTAATTTTTCAAGGATGGGAGATTTGCAATATGGCCTCAATCCTCTTTGGATCTATCTTAATACCCTCTTCTGAAATAATGTGCCCAAGAAGCTTACCTTCTTGGAGGTTGAATAGTGTTTTCTTAGGGTTTAAAGATATCCCAAACTTTCTGCATCTCTCGAAGACCGTTCTTAAATGTTCGAAGTGCTCTTCATCTGTCTTTGAAAAAATAGTAACATCATCAAGGTATATAATGATGAAGTAGCCTAGTTCTTCGGAGAAAGCTATGTCCATGGCTCTTTGAAAATTTTCTCCAACATTCATTAGACCAAAGGGCATTTTCTCATACATGAAAGTGCCCCACGGTGTAGTAAATGCCGTCTTCAATTAATCATCAAGGTGAAATAAAATCTGATTATAATTTGAATAGCCATCCAGCAAAGAAATTCTTCTAGACCCCACCAACCTTTGTAAAATATGATCCATCTTAGGTAAAGGGTAGTTGTCTTTCAATGAAGCTTTTTTTAAGTCTCTAAATTCTATACAAAGCCTGATCTCTCATGCTTTCTTCCTAATCGACACCAGATTAGACACCCACTCAGAATATCTAATAGGGACAATAATACCAGCTTCATACATTTTCTTAATCTCCTTCTCGACCAAAGGCAGCTGTACAGGGTTTATTCTGCGCAGTTTCTGTTTGAATGGCTTTTGGTTTTCTTTGAGAGGGATTTTGTGCTGTATTATTTCAGTGTCATAGGATTTAAGATCTTCGTAACTCCATGCAAAAACATCAGAAAATTCTTTAAACAGCTCTATGTATTTGAGTTTGATGTGAGCTGGTAAAGTTTTAGACAGTTTGATCATCATAGGTTTAAGTTCATTGCCTATATTGCACTCCTCCACTTCAGTCTCTACAGGCTCCAGTTTTGGCTTCTTGGCCACATCGTTAAAATGGAACAACTCTTCTAAAGGGGCCAGACCCTTAGGCAAACTCTGATCTTTGGACTGCAGGGTTTCTAACTCCTATGTTTCTAACTCTGCAGTCAATTCTGTTTTGTTTTCAAGTTTTCTAGACAGTAGATTAATATTAACAATTTCAGGAGACGGTTCTTCTTCACCAAGAAAATTTTCTTCACTGTTGCAGTGTGTATCATAATCTGAATCCGAACTGTTTAGTTCGAATTCATTTCTGAATTGCATGAAGTCTTATATTTGTTTGTCTACGTCAAACACTTGCCAATATTTTTCGTTATTAGGAACAGCTGGTCTGAATTTTATTTGAGTTGTGCAGTCTTTTGTTTCATATGGCGTTAAGCATGTTCTGGCTGCAAAGACTAAGCTGTGGGCCACGATATTTATTTTTCTTGGGACAAAAATTCTATGGTACTCCTCAAAAGATTTTAAAAGATCCATGACATCGTTCTGATAGGCCCTAAGTCTTGGGTGATTTGCGTTATATTCCCCATTGACTTGCCTAATGATTAACTCAGAATCCCCATACGCTTTAATTCTCTTGGCTCCTAACTTTTTCAACAAACGCAAGCCAAAAAGCAGGGATCCGTATTCCGCTATGTTATTAGAACACTAAAATTTTAATCTATAGGAAATTCTCTCTGTGTGGTTGTTCTCAATGTTACATATCTAGACACTTGCACCAGCATTGGTTCTAGTGCATGAACCGTCAAATTTCATACTCCACAGAGGACTATTTTCGGTTTCATCTGTTTGGTGGTTGTCCTCTTCAACTAAAGTGTTTTCAGACTGTTGTGGAATATCAACATTTAGTTGAATTTGTTTTAACTCGGGTTTTTCACCGCGTTGAGGGTTACTTTCTTGACTGTCAAGGTTAAAAATCGATGGATGCATGACTTGTAGCTCAAGACCTGTGTTTGGTTTGCTAAAGTTTTCAAATGCAGCAAACTGTTTTAACACTTCTGTGTTGTGTTCTTCTTCCTCTCTATCGGCCATCAGTTCTGTTAAAGTGACATGTTCAGTGAAGGTTTCATCATTGAACAAGATAAAAGAGTCAAGGCCTGTATTTACAGAATACAGAGGAGAGTTTTGTGGTCGGTCTTGGCTTGTAACTGTGTATTGCATATGGGACTCCCTGTAAAGTCTTCTTGTATGATTGAAAACATGGATGGTCACATAGGTCATGTCCATCTACATAGTTCCTTGTAACTTAGCCCCCCAAGACCTAGATAACAACATTCCATACTTTGGGGGAACATCAGCCACAACAACGTCCATTACTAAACATTTGGCTGGAATCTGGGCTAGCTTAACACAGAGGTCTTTGATTAATCCTAAACATTTTACTCTGCTCGAATCAAAGGAGTAAAGGTCTTTATAAGGCCTGGTGATTTCATGACCCAGGCTCTCCATCACAGCTTTAGGCATTAAATTATGAGAAGCACCAGAATCATGCATAGCGTTGTGCAAAATCTTGTCATGAACAATTAAACTTACATAAAATGGAGGAACAAGTCCCTCTTGATACTTACCTTCAATCTTTTGACCAAAAATAAGCTTTGGTTGGTCATCATTAAGATTGACTGTGTCATTATTCTCTTCAATGTTTAAAGCCTTCAAAATTTGGGTCCTATATACATTTTGGGCAGCTAACTCAGTCAAGGGAACAGAGATTTTAATTTTGGAAATTTCTTGCTCTAGGCTAAAAGGAATTTGATTCTTTGAAGAACTTGTCTCAGCCTTGTTAACTGCTACTCTATCAACAACATCAGCTTGTTGATTTGTTCTATTTGCATTTGAAAAAATTGTTTTCACAGGAGTACTAGATGAAGTGTTAGTACTGCTAAGGTCTGCACTCTGTTTTTGATTGTTTTGAGTGCCTTTCTCTTTACCTTTATCAGAATTTGCAGCTACTATTTTGTCCTTCTGTTTGACAACTTTAGGCTTGGTTGTAGTGTTGTTTTGTGAAGATTTGTCAGAGGTTTTAGTGTTGGGAGTTTGTTGACTAGTTTTACTTCTAAGATCATATTCTCTTTAAGACTCTATGATGACATTCTCCATGTCTTGATAATAACTTTCGTTATCATCTCTTTTGTCATCATAGGGTGTGTAAAGACCTTGTTTTTTATCATAATGAATCTCAAATTCATCATTATCTACTCCCAGCATGTTGATATCATCTTCCTCTATTGGTTCATCTGTTTCCTCAGCCTCACTCACATAGTTTTGATGAAAGGGAGGAGTTATATGTTCATCATCTTCCCTCGGTCTGTTTGGAGGTTGTTTCGTTCTAAAATTTTGATTCTGGTTCTGGGTTGTGTTTTGAGGAGCAGTTTGGTTTTGACTTGCTTGTGCTCTCTCAAGGATGCTCATTTTCTTCATCATCTCCTCCATCATTTTTTCCATCTTTGAGTTGGAAGTAGAAGGTGTGGATTCCTCTCTGAAGGACACTCTCTTCTCATTCTTCATTCTTGATCTCTTCTCCATCAAGTTAAATTCCACAACAATAGCTCCTTTTTTCATATCTTTAAGAGTTGCAGGATCTCTCTCTCTGAGCTGATAGGCCATCTCAGGGTCAAACCCTTCAGGAAACTTGTTTAGAGCTGAGCTTTGTGGAGGTTTTAGATCTGGGGAAAAGGCATTATAAACACTGTTAAATCTAGTGCAGTAAGCTTGTACACTTTCCCAGATGTTTATATGGAGGTTCTTGTAATCAGAAAGGACTTGGAGAGGGTTCTTCTTCACTTCCCATTTGTTTAAGAATTTCTAATGGAAGGCTTGGAGATCATTGATACTATGGGGGGTTAAGCCTTTAAACCATTTTCGTACTTCGGCCCCCAGACTCTGATCAAATAGTCTAAGTTTGACAGAATCATCATCAATTTCATTTATGTCAAAGTAGTCATTCATCTTATCCACATGTTGTGATGCAGTAGTAGCATTACCGGCATCATATAATGGAATTTTGGACTGATAGTCCTGTGGAAGATTGACTAAGGGAACATGAAGGACTAAGGGCGCATACCATGTTGCCATGATATTTGGTGGAGGTGAATTTACAAGAGGTGGATTGACAAGAGGGAAAGTGAGATGAAGTGGAGTGGTTTGGACAATGGATGTTTGGTGAACAGATGTGGATGGAACAGCAGTAGATTGTTGAGCTGATCTTGGATGAGAGACACCTAAATTGTGAAGGAAGTGTAAATCAGGTGGTGTCGTTTCTCTATCACCAGGATGTTCACTTGTTTCCGGGGATGAAAGTGAAGACTCAGAGTCTAGCTGAATTATATCATCAAATGACCTAGTTCTAAATGGATTTACTTAGTCAACTTGTGATTGCTATAGAGCTGAAAGATTTTTAGGAACTGAATTAGCTCTCAAGGGTGATCTGAAAACAGTTGATAATTTAATCCTAGGAGACTCCCTAAGGATACCTTCCGAGTTATCAACTATCTCTGGTGGGTTCGTGTCAGGATAGGCTCTAGTATGAATCTTTTTAGGAGCCACTATACTGTGTTTTTCAAACCCAACTAAACAAGAACAGTTTTAACCAGATATGACAATCTTTAAAAGGTTAATTGATCCTTTTTAGACAAAGTTTAATCCTACAGTCCTCTAACTGAGTTTAAATGATGTTACAAAGATTATGGGTCTTCCCAGTGGAGTCTTAAGGTCTGTTTAGGATTGGAGTCGCCAAGTGGAAGTTTTTATCTCTTTTGGAGGTAAAAGGTTTTATGGTCCACCACCATGTTTATTACATATCAATCTGAAATATTTTTGGTTTTCTGAGTTATTTTCAGTCTTATTGGTTTTTAAGAGTGTCCTAAATCTTTTTCACAACTTAGCTACGGTTATGAGACAAAGACAGTCTCTTCTTATGGCTAAGCCAGCTGATCCTTAAAGGTTAGATAAAGTCTTATGAGAATCTTAGGGCTTACCTAGCTTGTCACGGATTCAAACAAGTTTCATCATAAATACCATTGGTTTGGTAGTGCTTGAAGAGGCTGCTTTTACTCACTAAACAATTTTTGTTGGCTAGGGATGTTATGCCTAACGATTCATCCAGCTAACAGAACAAATTTTTTTTGAAAGAAAGGAATTTCTGATGTGTTATGATTATTTGAAATGAAAATCACTCAAACCTTCCCCAGTGGAGTCGCCAGAAATGTTAGCTCCCTGTAATCAGCAATATTGGCAAAGTCTGACGGCAGGGAGAACACCGTTTCAACCACTTTGGGATTCTAGGATCTAGCCCTCCTGAATCCGGAGAGGGATCTCTCCAATAAGTGTAAATATGGATTTATCTTTAAGGTTTTGGGTAATGATATTAGGCTAGTTATGAAGTCCAAGGGTTTTTGTTTGTTTTGGATGGTTGAGCATGATTATTGTTTGAGTTGAAAGTTTTGAATGTAAATAGTTTCAAAGGTGAGAAGTTGCAAGCAAGTAGAACAAGCTTTGGCCAAAAAGATGGATAATTGCAGGTTTTATTCCATTGGGCTATGGAGTCATAATAGGGTTTTATTTGAAACAATTAGGTTCAAGAGTGGTCTATGGGGCAAGTCATCTATGTCTAAAGATCTCTATAAAGTTGATTTATGGAATAAAATGATACAACAAGAAGGGGAATTAAACAAATGAAGAACAAAGAGCAGCCTAAGATCTGGTAAGTACTTTGAAACTAGCCAGCTTTTGACATACGCTTAAGAAAAACATAAAAGTAACCTAGGATCTGGTAAGTACTTCGAAACTAGCCAGCCTTTGATACACTTTCAATAGAAAACATTTATAACACAAAGGGAAACACAAATGATAACGAAGAATGGTCTAAGATCTGGTAAGTACTTCGAAACTAGCCAGCTTTCAACACACTCTTAGGGAAACTTTCAGATAGTATTTGGGGATAAAACTAGGACCAGGGCTCACCATATCTTCCTTAGTTCATCTCTACTTAACATAAACTGAAAATCACTTTTAAGAACAATATTAGCTAACACATTAGGACGAGGGAACGCCAGCATTCCTAACTGCTTAAACTGAATTAAATCATTCCTAAACAACACAATTTGGAAGAAAACATATAGATAAAGATTATCAGTCAGAGAAAGGTACCGATATACAGTAAATCCTAACTCTATGCTTGTTGTTCTTTATCAGAGAAGATGAACAAAGTGAAAACAGAAATGAAATAACAATTTACAATAATAAATAACATCACCGTCGACATAGACCAGGATCCCATAAATCAGCTTGTATTGATGCTTCAAACCAGCTACAGCTAAGTCCAGTGTTTCAGGTTAGCAATCATCTTCACTTCTCAGCCTAACTATTCTATCACAAGCAGAGCTTCAAGAACCTTTGAACAGTATTTACAATCAGAAGTTTCGAACACAAGTATATTTCAAAGTTCTGCAACCAACATTTTCTCATCTTCTTCAGAAGTATTTATAGAAGGAATGAGGAGGTGGGAGAGGATAAAAGATCTCCCAGGGAAATCAATACGGACTTAATGCTTCTCGGCCTTTGAGGGGCTCGATGAAGAAGCTCACAGATGTTTGTCTGTATTAATTGTCTTACATTTAAGATTTAAGCTCGGTGGAAGCTTTTGTTTACTTTAGGCTCTGTTTCAGGATGTAATAACTCTACTGATATCTTTTGCATTAAGTTACTTTAGCAGAATTAACTCTTCGGCTACGCTGAGGCAAATATCTTCTTTCTGATCAATAAATTCGGCCTCTATTTGAAAGCTTTGAGGCAACAGGTGGCTTTGTGGTAGCTGAGAGGAATCAATTGGCCTCTGTTGTGGCGGTGGAGGCATTTCTGTGTGATGATCTTTTTAATTTCCCTTTAATTTTGTTTTAATTTGGAGGATTGGGATTTTGATAATCAATCTTAGCCGTAATCCCCCAAAACTGTCTTCAATCCTCTGTTCTACTGTGTTTTGTCTTCGACACTGATACTCTTTTATCTTGATTTTAATTCTCTGTGTCTTATTGATGTGCAGGGCCGCACAGGGCTCATATAGCATCAATTCCTATGAAGCATTGACGAGACGTGGATTTGGAACCCTGCGAATGGTTCCCTTTAAATAAACAAATCCCTGAGGATCGTTACCCTCGGCTTCATCATTTCTCTTTAAAATATTTTGAAATTCAATTGAACCTGCAAAATACACACAATTGTTATGAAATCCTGCATTTATTGGGTAAACTACTTCGGAGGTTGTGGGGAGGAGCGTAGCCGTTGGATGGCAGCATCCAATGGTGGAGATTGGTTAGAGGAGGTCAAAAGGAGAGAAGAGGGAGAAAATAAGTCAGATCCATCGATCTGCAAAGATCGACGGTTGGGAGCGATCCGGGAGGAAATAAAGCAAAGGGGTCACTTTATATGGAAAAGGCGGAAATATGCAAGGAAAAGGTTTAAAACCTTTGTTCAGAGGAAAAATTATTGAAAATAGCCTTCGAGAGTTCAGGATGATCGTGGGCCGTCGGATGAGATCGGCCCTACAAGATCAACGGCTGAGGAGGCACGCGACAAAACTCTAATGGAAAGAGGGAAAGCGGTTTCGGGGATGGAAACCACTATTTTCGCGCGGAGGAAAGGCAGGTAGGAATTTTTGCCTTTTGGAACGCGATATGCGTCCCCACCCGACACGTGGCATCAGAAAACCACCTATTTTGCGTGCCCTTTGGGAAAATAAACTTTTCACTGAAAGTTACGTGAATTGGAATGTGGGCCGTCAAATCTGGGGCCTCAAATCTGACAGTAGAGAACAAGCGCAATACGGGATAAATGCGTGGGTGGTAAGAAGATGGGTGGTTTCAATCTGGGCCGTCGGATCTAAGGTTTGAACGGCAGAGATTGCATCTGAGGATCGAATGAAATAATACAAGGGCAGAAGAAGGGTTGATGTGGACCGTTGATCTGCAGAGATCAACAACTGTAATTGGCCAAAAAACATTATGAGCAGGGCTGTATAAATTTAACCAAAGTCGGGAGACACGATTTGGACAGTCCGATCTAGACACGTGGACGGCCCAGATGCGATCGGGGCTCAGCAATCGGCGGGGCAAAGAACTTGGATAGCGTTGATGCGATTGAGCACTGGTCGTCGATCTGCAGATCAGATCGACAGGGAGTGAATCGGGAGGTTCAACGACGGGGGAAAGATTTGTGATCGAAATGAATGAGGGTCGTCGGATCAAAGGAAGGCAAAAAGGAGATCGATGGCTCGATTGATCATGGAATGATCAATCGGGGAGGAGAAATAGGATACGCGAAATGCGCTTTTGAACACTGCCGATGCGATGATGCGATGGCCGTTTGATTGGCTCAAGATCAACGGCGGAGATTGCTTTGAAAGAGAACCGGAGAAAAAACCCTTTATAACATACGAAAACCAAAAATGAACATAAAACAAAGGTTTTATGTATAGGGGAAGGATATATACATATGATATGGCTTGGCGCCCGTCTACGGGGCCATGGGTTTATATGGAATGTGATAGGCCCAGGGCTTAATATATAAAGGGCCAATCGCAATCGTAACTTCAGACTTGGTCTTTCAATCTAACCATTTGGAATTTTTGGGATGCGATTGGCGCTTGGGACTTTAACTCTTGGTCATGGGCGAAGTTTATATGGAGTAAAGCGGGGTTTACACGAATGGGGCCCAATCACATCAGAAAATTTGGTTTGGGTCTTTCAATCTACCCATTTTTCATTAAAAATCATTGTATGGGCGCATTTAGACCAAACTTTAGGAAAAAGTGGGTTTATAACTTTACAAAGGAAAATATCAATCGGAAGGGTTTATTCCAAGGTTTAAGCCCTCGATTGCAGGCCCACAGATTCTATGAAGTATTAATATGATTGGGAGCTGTGTACCAGGGCTTAATCGCATCGGAACTTTTTAATATGGAAAATAGACTTATGCACTCTGATATTTCCGATGCGATAAGCGCCGAAAGGGCTTAGCGCCTAGTTTTAGGGCCAGGGCACATGGAAGGGAAAAGGTTAGGACTTAGCCCAAAGGGAATTAAACCTGTGGTAAACCAACTTATTTTTTATGAAATTTTTCCGAGTTTTCAATGGATTTGGGGGCTTCGGTAGAGTTCAAAAAGAAGTTTTAAACTCTGTAAGGGGATTTTATGAAGGATAAAAGGTGAATGGATGAAAAATAGAGGAAAATGATGGGGGGGAAATGGAATAAAATGAAGGTTAGTTTTGAGGTGGGGGAAGGGGAAAAATGGTGTTTGCAGCAGTCTTATCTTCATGGAAAACAGCAGAATTTCTGATTTCTAAATGGAAACAGCAGTGAAGATATGGACAAAGGGCATGATCTCTTCATGAGTCTTCAAGAGATAAAAAATTTTACAATAAAACTTGTTCCTTGAAGGCTCCAAAAATGTTTTAGCCACCATTTGATATGACAAATTTTATTGGTGGCTAACAATTCCCAAAAGCAGGAAAAGAGCCAGGATTCCCTTCGAAGGGGATCCCTTGGTTGGTAAACTCCAAGAAGGTTGTCATAAGAAACAACTTTAAAACAACGCTAAGGAAGCTGACTTTAACCAGGAATATTTCGTGGACAGTTAATTTTAAGACACTGAAACAAAACTCTGCTATTTCATCTTTTAAGAGTCGAGAAACAAGCAAAAGTTGACTCTATCACTTTTAGGTTGAACGAGCATGAAAGGACAAGTGCTCGATGATCTTTTCAAATTTAAAGAGTCAGTAAAGATCAAAAATTACTGCTCAGGTAATCTAAGCAAGAGGATATGTCAAGTTTCCGTGAACTTCCATATACACCTTGGTTATCAAATGAAAGAGAAATTACCAAGGACTTGACGTACGTGTAGGTAATTTCCCCGAATGCTGTGTTCGGTGTATCATGATTACAGGGCGGCAGACTCGGCTTCCTATGGATAAAAGGATTGCAACCTAGAGGGGTCTCCCTTTATATACTCGAGGGTACAGGGAGCACGAGTCTGAACTAGCGCTATCTGGAGCCAGATGGCGAACGACATCTACTAGGGTTTAAGATGCCGGAACACATCTCTAAATTACACCACAAGAATATTTTCGTTAGGTTTCAATGTTGCCTTAGGTTAATTGAAATAAATTTTAACGTTGATCTTGGATTAAGTTTCAATTTCCAGGCCTTAACGTATGTCGGATCTGAAATCTTCCTAAATGAAAAACTATATGCAGAAGGATACCATTTTCTTTCAATGAAAGCTATCTACGAGAAGGAAAGAAAACTTTCAAGCAATAGCGAATACTGAAATCATGCGAAAACATCCAATAATGCATCTAATGCAATCTACAGAAAACGAAAAACTCTTTCCTAGCCGATGCAATGCTAGTTATGCGAGAAAATGTTTCATTTTCAAAGCAAAAGAAATGCAATATTTTAGTTTTTTCAATGCAATAGAGCAAACAATGCACTAAATGACATGAAAAACAAAACTAAACACTAGCTTGAGAGAGTGAATGCAAAATTTGAAACGAAATGACTCCTCCAACATAAAACAAACACAACAATACTCAAACCAATGCTACAAACTTTTCAAATCAAAGAGAAATCTCTAAAATGACCCATGCAAGCAATGTAATCGGTGCTTGGAGTAAGAGGAAGAAAAATCAAACAAGCAAGGCAATGATCATTCAACCAATGAACATACTCAACAGGATCAAAGAGACCAAGAGCAATTAAACAAGGAATGAATTCGACAGCTTATCAAGAAACTCGATCTCCAAACAGAAGGCTCAGTGTACCAAGGCACTCAGAAGCCCTAAGACCTAAATTCATACTGATAAGAAATGGACAAACAACTAAAGAAAATGAGCCTCCAACAATCAAAGACCGTTCAAAAAAATTCAATTACTCTCAAGAATAACCCAGAAGCAAGTACAATCAACCAAAAATTCATGAAAAGCTCACACCCAAAAACTCACAGGGGTCGGCGCGAATGTGAGGCAATATTCAGTGCCAAACAGGCGATGGCGCGAGTGCTACAAAAGCAACATGCGCCAATCGACGCGGCTATCCAGGGGAAAACCGTGCCAAGCCAGTTAACCAATGAAAAGGGAAAAAATCAACATAACAGAGGTCTATCTTGACACTCTGGGGCTGAACACAGCTAAACAACCAGAAAGGGAAACAACAAGACCAAAAACCCAAAAAATGACCCAACAAGATCAAAGACAAACTCACAGTGATCCCCAGTGGAGTCGCCAACTTGTTATATAGGTAAATCCTCTCTGTGGACAGAGACAATCCCTCTAGCCCTAGGGTGGGTCTAGTAACAAGGAACCATGCTAAGGTGTAGGTTCCTAGATATTCGAATGAAAGAGGACACAATAAGATAGCCTACCTACGGTCCAATGCCGTTGTCGGCAGTCGTAGTGGTGATGAGAACTTCTCGCTCCCGATTCGACAAGTCACAATCCCTTCACTTATCGCACTTGGACACCTGCACAAAGATCAGAAAACGACAACCGCATTTCACATACTAATTTCATCCAAAATCTACTAGTCAATCAGAGAAGACTAGCATATTGCATTCTATAAAGATAAAACACAAGACGAGTACCAGACAATAGTTACTTATATTAATTAGTAGAAAGAAGAGATACAACCATGCACTGACGTTGCGGTCTCCTCCAGCAGGGCTCGGGTGAAGCACGTCTCAAAGCTCGTCAGGGAATTCAGACGGGATAAGGGTGTTGGGAAAAAAATACTGAGACGGGGGGGGTGAATCAGTATTTACTGCATAATCAAATCTTTTACTTTTTCATTCCTTAAAACCCATACGCTACTTTCCTTCAGTAAACTAGCATATATACGCGGATCCCCTTTATGAAACTAGCGTATACACAAAGATCTAGATATGTCATTAAATCTTCACTCCTATTATTCCATCATTCATTCATCAGATGTTTAATAAACAGTAAACATGTGCAGTAAGAACAGAATAAGCCATCACACAAAGCATCACACATGAACACCAGGATTTTTAGGTGGAAACCCAAATAAGGAGAAAACCACCGCTGCAGTTGCTCAGCCTTCAATATTTTATTATAGAGAAAACATCTTACAACATATGTGCTGGCGCAGACTTGACCAGCACGCAGGCACCCACCTGCGCTCGTTTACCAGCCTCTCCTGGAAGGGAGCTCCAACCCCCTGACTCGTTTACCAGCCTCTCCTGGAAGGGAGCTACGACCCCCCGATCTCGTTTACCAGCCTCACCTGGAAGGGAGCTACAACCCCCTGACTGAAGGCTACAACCCTCAGCACCCCTTTGGACCACGTTTCATCAATTTTCAAACTGGATCCAACAACTTCAATAGAACAACACTTGCAGGCCACCTTTCATCATATTTTCACACTGGACCCTTTCCATACATTTAAGCACAAACATACATCACCAACAGATACATGTCAACACAGATCAGATAGCAGAAACACAGCAGAACAGATCAGATATTTCATACCCCTTGCTTCAGCAAACCCTAGTTTTCATATGCGCTTTCTCTTTACTGATGTCGCGTATATACGCGCTTCCGTCCACAAAAACCAGCGTATACCTCAGTGTATATTTTATTGCGCATACGCACTTTTACTTCAGAGAAGCCGCGTGTATACGCGCTTCCTCCACGGCGAAGTAGCGTATAGATCTTCAATGATTACAGAGCTGCATACTTCATCAGATCAGATGTTTAATTCAGATTTGCCCTTTTCACTTCAGTCAGATGTTCGCCTCATCACAGATCTAGGCCTTCCATAAGCAGATCTAGCAGATACAAGTGCATTTCAGATCTAGATCCCCTTCTTCATCATTGGTGCATCATACCTTCAGATTTGTCTTCAAGTGTAACCCTTTCCATTCAGATCTACTTCAGAGAGAAGTATTCATTCAAGCTCAGACATCTTGCACCTACACTCATGATTTGCACAATGAATTTCTTCTCCTTATATAGGTTTATCCTTTTCAATACCATGAGCCCCTTTTTTAATACCATGGGCCAAAACAATACCATGAGCCCAAAACTACCTGGACGGGGTTAATTAGGCGGATCATTACCAAATACAATGGGTCAATACCATGGTGGTTACCCTTGGTTTTGCACTTTTTGAGCGCTTTAGCCCATACGCTACTTGGCACGTTCCTTTCCGCGTGCATACGCGACTTCCCCTAGGCCAATCTGCGTATACAAAGAGACATACTCTTTTCATCATATTTTGAGCACATTCTGAATTCCTTTCTTCATTGCCTTCTGTACACACTGTAGAAACATCATATTTTCTTCATCGGGAACATATTCTCTCAAGCACAACTTCATCAAGTAAGTTGTCATCATCTTCATCAAGTGGGTTGCCTTTCAAGGACAACACTCAGCATCATATTGTCAACAAACATCAGATTTACATCATTTACCAAGTCTATCAAGTCAAGAATAACTTCATCAGGTGGATTTCCATCAAGGACAACACATGTCAACAGTCGCATGTCTTCATCTTCATTTAGTGGGTTGCCATCAAGGACAACACTCTGCATCATATTTCCAACAATCTCCCCCTTTGGACTTGATGGCAACCACGATGGTGTTTGGTTACCACAGCAGATAGATACTATGTCACTCTCCCAAATATGTCACATCATTATCTTCTCTTTATTCAAACACCATGTCACTCTCCCCATTTTTGGCATCATTCAAACACCATGTCACTCTCCCCCTTTGACATCAAGGGCAAAGGGCACATCATTATTTTCATTCAAACACCATGTCACTCTCCCCCTTTGACATCAAGGGCAAAGGACAAAACCAGCTGATCAAAACCAACACACTCTCCCCCTTTGACATCAAGGGCAACGGGCGGATCAAAACCAACACACTCACCCCCTTTTCTCCTCATGTAGAAGAAGCGTTCTGCAGATCTGATATATACTGAAGTGGCCAAGCTCCCCCTGAGTTCATGCTGAACCTTCAAACATATTTCCAATGAAGTACATGACTCTATGACTTTCCTATCACCAAAAGACTCATACTTACATCAAATATCCAACCAAGTGGATTTACATATAAGACTCAGCTACCCAACCAAGTGGGTTTACACATTTCAATTCAGCTACCCAACCAAGTGGGTTTACAAGAATTGACTCGGCTACCCAACCAAACGTTCATACATGACTGAATATTACAGATTTTACATCAAGGGTCTCAACATGACCTTTTCATCAAAAATACAAATATGACTTTTCATGACCAATACCAAGAAGACCTCAAGAGAGATCATATAACAGAACCATCATAATGCCAACAATGCATTATACTCAGCAACGCTAATGCTCCCCCTGAATCTGTGCATCCAAGCATCCTTTCCAAAAGACTAAGGCTCCCCCTTAGTTTGTGCATCCTGAACACTTTCATCACCATATCATCAAGGCATCTTTATCAAAACATTAGAAACAGAATTATGAGAACTGGAACACCACCAGAGATACCAAACAGTATCAGAGATACCAAACAGCACTGCAGCTGTGCTGAAGAGAGCTGACTCCAAGCAAAAATTGTCAGCAATCAGACATACGCGGTTTTCTGTGCATGAAATCGCGTACATACGCGACTGTGTTTTAGGAAACCCGCATATCCCAAGCCATCTTCTAAAATTCAACCAGATTTGATTCTCTGTGAGGAAAAGCCAGTGTTCAGCTTCTTTCTGAGATATTTGACTGCTTCCCTAGACCATGTGAGGGCAGACAGATAGGACAATGTAGTTGTGTCTTCAAGCGTCATCCAATGGTTGTAGCATAATAGTGACCAAGTCTTCAAACTCTTTGCAGCATCAACCTATTCTTTCAACATCTTCAAATATGAGTCAGGCAATCATCCATGTGGTCCAATATCACCATGATCTTCAAGATTTAACATGAAGTAACATATGAAGGCAAAAGATCTCAACCATAGTAACAACGCCATCCAAGACATCCATGTGTGAGCACAAAAAGATACTTATCAGCAATCAGGGCTCAAAAACTCATCATAATAAACCATGTACCAAGACATCAACATTTGAGCATGAGTATCACAAAAACCCAAAGAATAAGTAGTCATATTGCCAACAATGCAATCATTAGTATTCAACCTGCTGCTCCCCCTAAACCAGTGCTCCTTCTTAACTTATGCAATCTGAAACACCTTCAACAGCCAGTAATCATCAAAAATCTCTGCATGATCTGTCCTTGTCTCTGAAATATAAGACTTTCATTTCACCAATGAATGCTCTTCATCATAAAGCAACCAGGCTTCATCCATAATCTTCAACACAAGAACCCATGTATCATTTCATTATCATAAGTATAACCAGAATGATGCTAACAGTGCAATCATCAGCAGTCAGACTGATGCTCCCCCTGGACCTCTGCTTCAGATCTTCAGCTATCAGATATATTTTCTTATCATCAAAGCATACGCGACTGTGTCTGCTGTAACTCGCGTGTATACGCGACTTTGTTTCATTTAACCCGCGTATGGAAAGTGAAATATAGAAAATTTCACACCTTCATCTCCTTCTGCAAATTTACCTTATGTTCCTGTCTTTTCTTCACACCAGATGCACTGTCAGAAATACATATAAACAGAGTAATCAAATCAACCATGAGAGTCATCATGCATTGCTCCCCTTGTGACGATACATTACTAGATCTTATAATGTATCTCACATCATTCCTGCAGTCAATCAGAGAAGTCAGCTTTCAGAAGCAGATGACTGCGGTAGGGTAAGAATTCCCTACGTTTCTGATCGGTCCTCCTTCTTGAATCGAGTGTTTTCTTCAAGAAAATCATTGTCTTCTAGAGCATCCACAAAAATATCCTTTTCTTCTCTAGATTGATTCTTATTCCATCCCTCCTTCTTTTTCCAGATTTGTTTGAACTTTCTATTTGTATGCTGGAAGTTATCGACATTTTCATATCTGTTCAACCTGCATTTCTTTTCTACATGTCCATACTTGTTACAAGAATAACATCTCATGTGTCCAGAGAAATAGGCATAAGAATCATGATGAGTATTTTTGATCTTCCTCCTCTTACAATCAGCTGCTTTATGTCCATACTTGTTACATGAGAAACAATATCCCTTGAAGCTACCAGAGTACCTGTTCATTTGTGGCTGAATTGTTCTGCTTCTGCAATTTGCTGCAACATGTCCATAGTTATGACATTTAAAACATTCAACGTTCTTGAATAAATTCCTTTGAGAGTTCATGATTGTTGGTTGATCTTTTGTTTCTTTCAACACTTCAGATTTTGCATTGATGTCCTTTGATTCTTTAGCACTTCCTTGTGAGCTAGATTCTCCTTTAACAGTTTCATGGAAACCAAGACCAAGTTTGATAGCAGGAGACCTTTGATTACTCATAATGTTGTCCAAAATGTTAGTACTATCTTGAAACCTCAAAAGTTTAACCTTTTCTTCTAATTTACCTTTGAGAATGTTTACCTCAACCTCCAAGGCTTGACATTGCTTTGTTATGCTTTCTTCTTTCCTTCTTCCATCTTCTACTTGATCCTTCAGATTTAGAATCTCTTCCTTCATCCAATTTTCGTTTTCTTCACATGTTTGTTCCAGCTCTTCATTCTTCTTATTTGATTTTTCCAGAACCCTTTTGAGAGAGATGATTTCTGCTTCAAGGCCTTCATTCTTCTTATTTGATTTGTCCAGGTCTTCTTTGAGGGAAATAATTTCTGCTTCAAGTCCTTCCTTTTCAAATGATTGTAGAGGTTCCTCATCTTTCTTACTTGATGTTTCTAGATCTGCTTGCAGAGAGATGATTGCAGCTTCAAGTCCTTCATTCTTCTTGCTTGATTTTTCAAGATCTGCTTCTAGTTCTTTAATTTGATTGGATGCATAAGTATGAAACCTTTGATACTTTTCCATCTGTCCATTCAACATTTCTATTTGATCTTTCATTTGAGAGATCATCTCTTTGTTGATAGAATCTTTCTTATCAATTGCTCTTTGTTGTTCTTCATCTTTGATCTTGAGAGCTTTCTCTATTTCCAAAACACTACTTTCACAAACTTCATTATTGTTTGTACCACCAAGATCATGCAAAGGATGACCCCAATCACTATCTGATTCATCTTCTTCTATTTTCTGAGATATCTCCTTGCTTCGAGTAGCCTTCTTCTTTTTCTTCTTTGCCATGAGCACTTGTAGAGCTTCGTCAAAATCTGTTTCATCTTCTTCAATTTTTGCTATACATGATTTTTGAGGTATCTCCTTGTTTCGAGTAGGCTTCTTCTTTTGCTTCTTTGCCATGAGCACTTTCAGATCATGGTCAGAATCTTCTTCATCTTCACTGGACACTTCATCATCATCTTCTTTTGCATAATAACTCTTTTTATTTTCAAATTGTTTCCCTTTACCATGTTTTTCTCTATAAGGACATTTAGCAGCATAGTGACCAACTTTTCCACACTCAAAACATTTGAAGGGAAGCTTACCTTTGAATCTTCCAGTACCTAGTTGGAGCTTTCTCACAAAATTTTCTTCTTCTTCTTCAGATATATAGTTGGATTCTTTGACAACTTCTTTTTCTTTTCCTCTTGTAGATACCTTAAAAGCAGCTTCTTTGATTTGAGATGGACCTCCTTGTCTCATTTCAAAAGCAGTCAGAATACCATGTAATTGAACAATAGTAAGAGTTTGCAGATCTTGCCTTTCTTCAATAGCTGAAACTTTAGAGTCAAATTTTGAAGTCAAAGATCTTAAGACCTTTTCCACCAGAGTAGTATCAGTTATGGTTTCACCCAAATTTCTCATCTGATTTACAATATCATCCAGACGAAGAAAGAAACTGGCAACACTCTCATCACTATGCATCTTCAAATTTTCATATTCAATTCTAAGAGTTTGGAGTTTTGCACTTTTTACCTTTGTGGCTCCTTCATAGCTTAGAATGATTTTGTCCCATATGTCTTTTGCCGAATGTAGCTGCATCACTTTAGCAAATTCTGATTCAGACATGCTTCCCAATAAGACATTCAATGCTTTGGCATTGATTTCATACTTCTTTCTTTCAGCTGCATCAGTAGGAATATCTGCCGGGTATTGATAACCTTCTTGCACGATTGCCCATACATCTGCACCAAGACTTTGCAGATATGCTTTTGTTCGTACCTTCCAGAAAATCAGATGGCTTCCATTGAATAGAGGTGGCTTTATAGACATCACTCCTTCTTGACTTCCCATTGCGACGGATCTCCTTCAAGCGATCAAGCTTCTGCAGAAGGACCACCCTCTGATACCAATTGTTGGGAAAAAAATACTGAGAGGGGGGGGGGGGGGTGAATCAGTATTTACTGCATAATCAAATCTTTTACTTTTTCATTCCTTAAAACCCATACGCTACTTTCCTTTATTAAACTAGCGTATATACGTGGATCCCCTTTATGAAACTCGCGTATACACAGAGATCTAGATATGTCATTAAATCTTCACTTCTATTATTCCATCATTCATTCATCAGATGTTTAATAAACAGTAAACATGTGCAGTAAGAACAGAATAAAGCATCACACATGAACACCAGGATTTTTAGGTGGAAACCCAAATCGGGAGAAAACCACCGCTGCAGTTGCTCAGCCTTCAATATTTTATTATAGAGAAAACATCTTACAACATATATGCTGGCGCAGACTTGACCAGCACGCAGGCACCCACCTGCGCTCGTTTACCAGCCTCTCCTGGAAGGGAGCTCCAACCCCCTGACTCGTTTACCAGCCTCTCCCGGAAGGGAGCTACGACCCCCTGCTCTCGTTTACCAGCCTCACCTGGAAGGGAGCTACAACCCCCTGACTGAAGGCTACAACCCTCAGCACCACCTTGGACCACGTTTCATCAATTTTCACACTGGATCCAACAACTTCAATAGAACAACACTTGCAGGCCACCTTTCATCATATTTTCATACTGGACCCTTTCCATACTTTTAAGCACAAACATACATCACCAACAGATACATATCAACACAGATCAGATAGCAGAAACACAGCAGAAAATATCAGATATTTCATACCCCTTGCTTCAGCAAACCCTAGTTTGCATACGCGCTTTCCCTTTACTGATGTCGCGTATATACGCGCTTCCATCCACACAAACCCGCGTATACCTCAGTGTATATTTTATTGCGCATACGCGCTTTTACTTCAGAGAAGCCGCGTGTATACGCGCTTCCTCCGCGGCGAAGTAGCGTATAGATCTTCAATGATTACAGAGCTGCATACTTCATCAGATCAGATGTTTAATTCAGATTTTCCCTTTTCACTTCAGTCATATGTTCGCCTAGATGTTCGCCTTATCACAGATCTAGGCCTTCCATAAGCAGATCTAGCATATACAAGTGCATTTCAGATCTAGATCCCCTTCTTCATCATTGGTGCATCATACCTTCAGATTTGTCTTCAAGTGTAACCCTTCCATTCAGATCTACTTCAGAGAGAAGTATTCATTCAAGCTCAGACATCTTGCACCCACACTCATGTTTTGCACAATGAATTTCTTCTCCTTATATAGGTTTATCCTTTTTCAATACCATGAGCCCCTTTTTCAATACCATGGGCCAAAGCAATACCATGAGCCCAAAACTACCCGGACGGGGTCAATTAGGCGGATCATTACCCAATACAATGGGTCAATACCATGGTGGTTACCCTTGGTTTTGCACTTTTTGAGCGCTTTTGCCCATACGCGACTTGGCACGTTATTTTCCGCGTGCATACGCGACTTCCCCTAGGCCGATCCGCGTATACAAAGAGACATACTCTTTTCATCATATTTTGAGCACATTCTGAATTCCTTTCTTCATTGCCTTCTGTACATACTGTAGAAACATCATATTTTCCTCATCAGGAACATATTCTCTCAAGCACAACTTCATCAAGTAAGTTGTCATCATCTTCATCAAGTGGGTTGCCTTTCAAGGACAACACTCAGCATCATATTGTCAACAAACATCAGATTTACATCATTTACCAGGTCCATCAAGTCAAGAATAACTTCATCAGGTGGTTTGCCATCAAGGACAACACATGTCAACAGTCTCATGTCTTCATCTTCATTTAGTGGGTTGCCATCAAGGACAACACTCTACATCATATTTCCAACAAAGGGACCTCTCGATGGATTTCTCCTTGTTCTACCTTCTCAATAACTCAGTTATTCAACTATAGCTTAATCTTTCAAGTTCAGCACTTCAGCTGTATAATTCTCTTTGTTCAGCTTTAGCTACAGCTACAACTAGTTTTCATAAAGAGAGAAGGCTTGTTTATATAGAGGAAAAGGAGGAGGTTTGGATCCCTATAAAGGTGGAAGGGAGGCCTATCCATTAGGAGTGTTCCAAGGGAGGTGGAAACTACTAACTAAAGGAGGAGGCCTATCCTTTAGGAGTGTTACAGGGTCTTGCGCTCCATCTCGACCCGAACAAGTACAATTTCTAGCATGCGAATGTATGAGTTGAAGTAGAACATGCAAGAAAATCGTCTGATTACCAGCTAATGATGAAATTTGTTAACATACGTGAGAGGAACTATCAATAATGACAATGGCTCTCAAGTTACGAAAGGTACAATCCACGAAATGTGAACAGCGATTTGGCATCGAACACCCGCAGATTCAGTCGATCGAAGGCCAATGATGTGAACCTTACGTCGAATGCGAAGAACCTACCATTAAGGCGTGCAAACTCCAAGGTACTAGAAGGGAGTCTCTAGATCAGATTCTTGGATAATGAGCTAAAGTCGACAGGAAGTGACCTGGTCGAAGGAGGGCCATAATGTTTCCCACATCATCAACACGAGATAGAGGAATATGATGTTTGTGAATCAGGACCAATAGAGAATTAGAGGGAGGTTGAAAAAACTACAGAGGCGAACTTCTATTGAACATATTAACAGCACGACACTAGATTTGGCAGTATTTGACATCAAAGGATCTGAGGTCATGATGACGTGGCAAAGAGAAAATGAGAGGTCAAAAGAGATTACCTAAGCCCGTGGAGGCAAAAATGACGAAATGAGGTGTCCCCAACCCGACACGAATGCAGACAAGTGCCATGTTCAAGAGCGACATACTGCCAACACAAATAAAATCTGGTTCCATTTTCCCCCATCATTTCTGGCGAGTACCCCAATTATTTTTGAAAACAATCTTGAAGGGGATAGCATATGCTTGCATTATAAGTTTGTCCTTCGGACAAATCCATCCTAGTACATTTTACGAGCCCTAGGAAGGAGGACCTAGAATAACGTCATGGTGACGAGGTATGATGTCATCAGGGTTTAACGAGTCTGAGAAAGGGAGAACTCGGCATTTTTTTATGTTTAGAGAGTTTGAAAAGAAGGCAAAAAAGAAAACTCCAGCAGTCCCTTTTCGTAGGTAGTCTCACACATCCGAAAAGGTAGAAAACAGTGTCTGAGAGAACCTCTTAGTCACGATAGGCTAAGGTATTTCTTTTTCATAAATAATCCATCCCAGCCCAATAAAGGGTTAAACGTATACTGGGTAGATATCGTTTCGCAGCCATTTAACGAGTTCAAAACGACAAGCGTCTCGACAATCTTTTCAATTTTAGAGAGTCAGAAAAGAGTCGAAAGATGAATCCAGTAGTGACTTTTCGTGTTTTTACCGAGTCCAAAAAAGTATAAAATATAACTTGTTACTTCATTCGTGTCGCATGAAAATCTGTTCCTACACAAGAGACATGTATAAAACCCATTTTTCGAAAATAATCAAAAAATATGCCTTAAAACCTAATTAGGGTTGTGAAAAATTTATAAAATGCTAAAAATAGTAAAAAACAATTAGTTTTCACTTTTTACCTCTTGTGGAGCAATTTTTACCCATTTTGTTGTGCAATATTGCGGTGACGATAACGGCCAATCCAATACATCAATCGCAAATCCATCAACTCCAGGTAAGAGCTGAGATCCCTCTTGTAATTTTAAGCTATTTCTTATTTCCTACATTTGTCAATTTTGAATTTGGGGGGAGAAATTGTAAATTTTAGGGCTACGCGGTCGCCGCGAGTTTCGGGCACGGAGTCGCGCCGACTGCCCTATTTTTAATATTAGGACGCACTAACGGCGCAAACCAATTTCAAGCAATAATACTCACCAAATGTCCCAATTTTTTACAAATTCAAGGATAAATATTGACTAATACCACTTGTATGTGTGTGTTTGCAGGTAGAAAAGAGAAAAATGGTCATTGAATGGAAAGAACGGGAACATAGTGAAGAAGATGAGTTGGCCATGGAAAAAGAGGGAGTTATGGAAGCCCTCAGAAACTGTGGTTTGAAAAAAAAATTCCTCACACCATGTCTCTGAGCCCAACCAGAATTGCTACAATATCTTATCAGTATATGGGACAAAGATCAAAATAATTTCATCCTACGGGATCAGGAACTTGAAATTTATGTTTCCGACGTATACTTCATCATCGGATTATCATGGAGAGGTGCAGCACCACTCCTAACCGACACTTGGAACAGCATGGAAAACATGTCCATGGTGATAGACAGGGTATGTCGAGGAGCGCGGGAAGGAACCAGTAGTGGGAAAGTTGATATACAAACTATTCCAAATTTGACACTATGTGTGGTATTGCATACCATCACACGTGTTGCGGGATCGCAAGCAGCGCACGAAGCAATGAAGACACAGTTGCTTCTTGCTGTGGACTGCATGGCGCCGACCCTCTTTAACTGGGCAGAAGCGGTGACCATAAACATGAAGTGCCAATTAACCAAATGCAAGAACACCAAACTAAAACAATTTGGTTATGGATCCATCCTGGTATCGTTCTTCTTGGAACGATTGCCAATTTTTCAGTGACAGGAGGTCATATTTCTGAATCCACTAGCGAGAGAACCTCGAATGGCCCGATGGGCGGCACTGATGCCAAGGGCAGGGGGCAGCCAACAGATGTCTTGGAGGCCGAAATTTTTTGATTGGCTCCGTCGACAACTGATTGTCGTGGAGAATTAGCCCTACTCTGGCACCGACTTCACTGATGACCCGGACCTCCCACTCCCGGAGGGAGAAGATTGGGATGAAGATTTGGGTAAGACTCAATTTTTGAATTTTATGAGTATTATGATTTTTTTTGTTTATGTATGTTCTGACATTAAATCCATGTAATGCAGATGTTGGCCAAGAGAGGCCTGCTGGCATGTCACCAATAGCGAGGTGAATCCATCGCGATTTCGACCCTCAAGGTGAGGGCAGCGAGGAAGATGAGATAGTGCGCAACCTGGAGTGGATCACTCAAGGAGTCCCAGATTATGCACGTTTTGATGGTGTTCCTCGTGCCTATCAGAGACACACTGTAGGAGTGCCCAGCCGAATCCATCGCTTGCTGAGGCAGCTAGTATGGGCCGTGACATGTTATCACAAGCATCGCGCTAATTAGACACCTAGGTTTGTTTTATTTGCATCTGCATATTTTGCGAGACATGATGTCTCAAGATGTAACAGAAACATACACATATTTTTTGACATTATGATGCACAAGTTGCAAACATGCGATATATATATATATATATATATATATATTTCCTTACATGGATCTTTTTACATATGATGATGCTTTTACAAATTATGCAAATGTCTATTTAATACAATGTTATCTAATGTATCAATAATCTGCATAATAAGTAATGACCCAAAAGAAAGGAAAACATTCACAGAGCACATAAAAGTCAAAAGATTTCATTTTTACGCAAGCTTGAAAACAAAAGTAAACTATGCTTGATATTGGTTTCATGTTTACACAAGCTTGAAACAAAAGTAAACTATGCTTGAAAAAAACGGGCATGGCCCCCAGCATGGTGACTCAATTCGAGGTACATGCCCCCCAAGCTTCAGTCCATATGTAATGAACGAAAAGCAGATGGAGTGAAGGTTCAAGTTACGAGATTAGAGAAAGACTCGACTGGGGTTTTACGAGATTTGAGAAAAGACTCGAATTGAACAGTAACGTGTTTCATTGTTTTAACGAGGTTGACACATTAAAAGAACTATCCTCAGAGCTAACTCATTTTTTAAACGAGGTTGACATAGAAGACGAAACTATCCTTCGGACACCTTGTTTCATTTTTTTAAGGAGCTTGACACAAGACAAGGAACTCTGCTCCGAAAATCTTGTTTCATTTTTTAGGGAGCTTGATACAAGAAAATAAACTATGCTCTGAGTACCTTGTTTCATTTTTTAAGGAGCTTGACACAAGAAAAACGAACTATGCTCCGAAGAGCTTGTTTCATTTTTTAAGGAGCTTGACACAAGAAAAACGAACTATGCTCTGAGGACCTTGTTTCATTACGACGAATAAAAGGTCATGGATTCCAAGAGGTTCGCATCTGATGGGAGAACAACATCTTGAAAATCAGGACCCAATGCCCCTAGCACATGATGCACAATGGCACTATCACTGAATGTAGGCACGGGGTAGGTAGGCACATAATTAACTTGCGGCGGGGAAGATACAACCAGCGGATAAAGACCCGGAAGGGATGATGATGGAACAGGGGTCACATCAAGACCAAATAATGAAAGCTAATCAATGGTCACGATCTGACCTTTGTGTGGAAAATAAATCACATGAAAGAGGGAAGAGACAATCGCCCCCATGACATAAGTATAGTCATGCCCCAAGAGTAAATTGAAATCCAAGGGGCCTGGAACAATAATCACGTCTATATAGACAGTTTTCCTTCCCAAAGTAACAGGAAACTTCAAAAGGATCCCTAACAGTTGACTGGTTCCTCTGTTAAAAGCCAACAGATTTTGCATAACAGACATAAGCGGTGGAGAACCAAAAGCTTGCCAAGAAGTGGAAGACTGAATACTAACAAACACACCTTCATCTATAATGGTGTTGGGTATGACCAGATCAAAGGTCTGTATCATTATCTCAAAAAGAACATAAGAAGGAAGGCGGTATCCTGCAAATCGACTCCAATTGAAGGAAGTGACCAAACTACTCGGAGGGGGTACCATTAAACTAAAATGGTCATCCTTTGGTGTTACCGAAGCAAGAGGAGCACTCTCCTGGACTTCCATCACGGGAGTAGGAGGAGCATCTTCCTGAACTACAGGGACAGAAGAATCTTTCTCCAAGTCTGAGGAATCCAAAGAAACAAGAAGAACATGAGGGGGATGAGATCCACTCTCGACGGAAAAGACCTGATGACTCCCACAGAGATCCTTATGCCATTTATTACACCAGTAAAAATTTGACTCCCACAGAGTTGAATTATACTGTGACTGAAAAAGAGTTCTTAGCCGTTGTTCATGCAATTAATAAGTTTAGACATTACATAACAGGCTATGAAACTTTTATTCATACTGACCATTCTGCAATTAGATATTTAATGAACAAACCTGTTACTAATGGCAAACTGTTACTAATGGCAAAGTGACAAGATGGATTTTACTTTTGCAAGAATTCAATATTACTGTGTTGGATAGACCAGGAAAACAGAATACAGTAGCTGATTTCTTGTCTAGGATTCAGAATACTAAAGAAGATTCTCCTGTAGAAGATAAGTTTACTGATGAATATTTGTTTGCAGTAACTATTAAGACCCCTTGGTATGCAGATATTGCTAACTATTTGGTTACAGGGAAACTACCTTCACATTTATTTCCAAGTGAAAAACGAAAAAATTATTCAGGAGAGTTCAAAATATTCATGGATTTCTAACGAATTGTTTAAAACAGGGCCAGATCTTGTGATCAGAAGATGTGTCGGGGAAGATGAAATGCCTGATATTCTTAAGGCATGTCATGATGAACCATGCGGCGGACACTTTACAGACAAAAGGACGGCCTATAAAATCTTCTCTTTAGGATATTATTGGCCTTCCCTCTTCAAAGATGCAAAACAATATGTCAAAAGGTGTGACAGCTGCCAAAGAGTAGGGAAACCTACCCTTTCAAATGAAATGCCATTGCAACCACAGGTACTCATCGAACCCTTTGAAAAATGGGCTTTAGATTTGATTGGACCTATTAATCCACCATCTAAGCAAAAGAAGTATATATTGGTTTGTACTGATTATGTTACTAAATGGGTAGAAGCCAAAGCATTAGTATCTGCTACTGAAAATTCAGTTGTTCATTTTCTTTATGAGGATATTTTTACTCGCTTTGGTGTTCAAAGAGAAATTGTGACAGATCAGGGGAGCCAATTCACATCCAATTTGGTGGAGAAGTTGATGGAAGAATACAAAATCAAGCACAGAAGATCTACTCCTTACCATCCACAAGCCAATGGTCAAGTGGAGTCCACAAACAAAGTTCTTGAAAGTATCATCACCAAAACTGTTCATCTACATAGAAGAGATTGGGCAGAAAGGCTTCCAGAAGCCTTGTGGGCCTACAGAACTACATGGAGGAATACAATAGGACATTCTCCCTATGAACTTGTTTATGGGAAAGAAGTCTTGTTCCCCATTGAGTTCCAAGTCAAGACCTTCAAGATAGCAGTTCAATTGGGAATGGACTTATCGGAAGCCCAAAAGCATAGAATGGAGCAGTTGAATGAGCTAGATGAGATCAGACAAGAAGCAATTCTAAGAATTGATCTAGTTCAATATCAAAGAACTAAATGGCATGACAAATATATCAAAGAGAAGAAGTTTCAAGAAGGAGATTGGGCATTGTTATTTGACTCCAAGTTTAAAGATTTTCAAGGGAAATTTCAGACTCATTGGCTTGGGCCATATGAGATTGATAAGATCTTTAACAATGGAGCTGTAAGAATCAAGACCATTGATGAGTTTCAAACTCCTCTTTTGGTGAATGGCCATAGATTGAAAGTTTATCATAAGCCACTCTCTAAAGAGGATTTTGTCAAGTTGTTTCAAGAAAGTTCTGCAATCAGGCTGGTACAGAAGAATCCTTCTTCTCTACCAAGCTAGTTTTTGTTTTTCAAGTTAAAAAAATAAAAAAAAAATAAAAAAAAATAAAAAAAAAAAGAGAAGAAAAAAAAATGGTATAAGCCTGAAAACCAATCATTGATTGGCAGTCTTATACAGAAAATATGGGGTGAAAATCAGGGACACCTGACACTCTATATTTTCCAAAAAAAAAAAAATATGTTTTTCATTTCATTTCATCTCACCACCCACTCCATTTCATTCCACTTCATTTCATTTCATTTCATTTCATTTCACTTCATTCCACTTCATTTCATCCATTCCATCAATAAAAATCTTTTTATGGCCATTTCCATCTGGTCATTTGTCATTTGTTCATTTCTATTTCAGCCAAGTAATAGCTGTGTCAGTTTCCGCAGCTGACATCTGTTTCCGCAGCTGACTCCAGTTTCCGCAGCCAGAAGCAGATTCTGCGGCTACTACTACTCTGTTTTCAAAAAGAATGTACAGTTAGTTGTTATTTTCATAAATTATGAAATAAAATGCAGGAGAGGATCAATGGGACATTCAAGACACTAATGAAGATCAATCAGTTGAAGACCAAGGGCAAAAGCAAGGATTCCAAAGGTATGAATAAATTTTATTTCAAATAGTATCGAAAAACACATTTTTATGTAATTTTAAACTATGAGCTCGACCCATAACGCGCAATGATTATATTGACAGTCCGTAACCTTCACGATCTCTATGTTATCCTCTTGCATTTATTCACAAACGGTTTCATCATTGAAATTCCGACTCTCACTCATGTTCAAATATCCCACCGTAGATAATGATACGTATTTGAGTTGACAAAGGACTCTTACAAACCGCATAACTTCATAATCATTAATTGAAACGTGTTTATATTTATTACACAGCCACCAAAATTCAAAATGCGGCCGAATGCATTATACTTTGTTAACCTCTTTGTCGTGTCTCTGTCGTGTTTACAAAACCCCACTCTACTCATTCTCACTCCCTGTTTCATTCCATTCCGTTCCTTTTGCTCACTCTCATTCCCGTATATCTACCCACAGTCTTATTCCATTTTGTTTATGGTGCTCATTTCCGTTTTGTGATAACATCCCCACAGTATTGTGCTAGATTCTGTGTATTCCATCGTTCCATTTCCGCTTAAACTCTCACAAAGGCAAGCCTGTGAAGCACAGAGAAGTAAAATGGGAAAATTATTAAGGGCAGAGCCGGAAGGACAGAAATTTATAGAGGGATTTCCACAAGCAAAAGAGATGTTGAGGAAAGATAAATGGCTGCGTTTTATTCAGAAATTCAAGGGTTACCACAGAGAAGTTACCAAAGCGTTTGCAAGATCATTTGATGGCTCGGAAGCAGAAGTGGGAGACCTCAAGTTTTTAGTCAATGAAGCATCAATAGCAGCAGCCACAGAGCTTCTTCAGGAAGGAGAACGTTGGTTCAAAAACAAAAGTATCAGTGATGAGGCATGGAGAACAATATTTCGAAATCAAGGTATGGATATCAGTGTTTTCAAAAGAGGAATCCCTGTACATGCAATAAAAGATGAATGGGCCACTTTACTACTCATTGTTCAGAAATTTATCACATGTGAAGGCCGTTTTGGCTCCATGTACATGTATCATACTAGGCTATTGATGAATTTTCTTGAAAACCAAACTCTCAATCTTCCTTATTTCCTATTCAATAGCTTGAAGAAAATGGCTGTCATTGTGCAAAAACACCTAGGAGATGTAGAGCCTCATTTATATCATCATGGGTTTATAAAAATTCTGATTGAAAAGGAGCTAAAAGAAAGAAAAGATACATGGGAACAATTCCTAGTTAGAAACTTCTTTGAAGAACCTCAGGAAATTCCTGAAGGTAATCCAATTAGAAGGAGTAGAAGAAAAAAAATGGATGTTGAAACCCAAGTTGCTCCTACACAGGAAGTTCCCGCAGCTAGCACAGCAAAAAGAAGTAGAAGGAAAAGAACAGTAGATGAAATCCAAGATACTTCTACTATTACTATGAAGAAAAATGATAGGGAAGAGAGATTGGTAAAAAGGAAGAAGAAGGAAATCAAAACTAAGAAGCCAATAATATCAAAAGGGAAAAAAATTATTGAGGCTGTCCATAAAAATTCTTCTTCTGAAGAAGAAGATCACCAAATTCTGTCTAAAAGATTAATTTTTCTTCAAAAACAGTCATCTCTATCCAAGAAGGCAAAAACAGGAAAACAAGAACAAAAGGGTAGTGTACCACAGCATGTGAGGAGAAGCAGCAGGCTTAAGGGAAAGCTGAGAAAAACACAAATTAAAGGTCCTCATTTCATTGATTTGGGTGAGGAGACATCTGAACAGTCTCCAACTGACAATAGTCCATTTCAGTCAGTTAGTGAACCTGACTCCTTTCACTCCCAATCAGACAATGAGCGTACTCCATCTTATTCTCAGCAAAATATTGATGAAAGATCTCCTCAGCCAAATTTTGAACATAATTCTCCCTTGCAGCATTTTGAGGATAGCCCAATAAAAAAGACACCGGAAGTAGACCCCAAACAGCAGGAGGTGTATGATTATATAGAATCCTTGGAGAAGGCAGCCACAGGCCCAAGTACCTCTTCTATTCAGCCTCATACATTGCAGGATGATTTGGTTCAGTCAGTAAAACAGGAGATTTTTGAGCTTGAGCTTTTGAATCGGCATATCAAAAATGAAAATGAAACACTCAAAGAGCAAGGCAAACTGGACAAGATTATCCATGACAATAGTATGTTACATTTGGGTATTTGGCAAAAGAAGAATAAGAAGCTAAAAAGGAAATGCCAAAAATTGAGTAGAGCACTTGTGAATATCAAATTCGGGTGCTTAATGAAGAAACCCAGAATGATGGCAGTACCAAAGAAGAAGAGAAGGGGGTTAGATGTGCTGGCTGAAGTATCAAGGCACATGAATTGAACAAAGAATATCAAAATTTTGGTTGCATGAGGACATGCAACACCTTCACAGTGGGGGTATGTTGAGTCCCGAATTTGTCTCTTTTACATACACTTTTCCATATCTTTTTCACTCACCTAAACCTCCAAAATTGTCAATATCATGTGCAAAAGGGTATCTAACATGGTTTTTAATTATGTTTTTGTGTTTTCTATTTGATTTAGATTTTGTTCATACAGCTGCGGAAACATGTCACTTTCCGCAGCTGCTGCAACTTTCCGCAGCTATTTTGTGGAAATCTATGTTACAGGTGTCCACGAAGGAAACGAGCCACATGGGCAGGCTAGGAATGACAAGGACATGGTTCGTGTCCTATTGGTTCAAGTAAATTCGTCAAAGAAAGGCGCGGTCAAAGCCATCCACGTGGAAGTCAACTATGGAGTTCTATGTCGGCTGGACTCTGTTTCGTGGCATATAAACATCCATACGGCCGTTTCCAAGCTTGCGGAGGTTAATTGACATCTGTGCAAAGTTATGGAGTTGAATTCAAGCGCCCACCTTCCATAGATCCGTTTTCCAACATGGCCATACTCCTATATCCGTGGCCTTAGTGGTCTACGTGCTGGCTGCTATCATAAACTTCAGGAGACAGTTACAGTTTATTGCTTTATATAGAGCGTTTGCATACGCACGTAGAGTTAGTTGATCATAGCTGTTGAGTTGTTAATTGATAGTTGATGTGCGTACTCTGTTATGTAGTGATTACGTTGCCTTGAGCCGTAATACTACCAGTCTGTAATGAACTACTTTTTAATGTGAAAGACTCTGTTTTCAACTTAATTCGTGTTGAGGATCGTTACCAAAGCTGTGTAGAGGGCCCCTGCTCAGCCGAGGTTCTGTGTATTAATGTTTATATTTCTCATTTCATTTCTTTTAAAAGTCATTGTATCATAATTCATTACATGTTCATATTTCATAGTTGTTTCATTTTTGTTCATACATTTCAATAATTTCCATTGCATTCTTGTCTTTCATGTTTTTATGATTGTTAAATCACTGATCAGTTTTCTTGTGCAGGTTTTAGGTAGACAGCCCGGGCATTTTTCATAGTATTTTGGCTAATGATATGAGACTAACATTATTCTGCTGCTAGTTTCCTTTTTCATAGCATTTGTTTAACTTCAGTCTTGCTTTGTACATTTCAGTTTTGTTTATCTGATTCAGTAGATTAATTTAAACATATTAAGCTGCTCATAGTGTCTTCAGTTACCTCCGAAAGCCACAGCTGGACTGATGGTGAGGGGCTGCATGATGAAATGTGTAGTTTAGTATTAGTTTCTTTTCTGCAAAATTAGATATATTAAGCTACTCATAGCGTCTTCAGTTACCTCCGAAAGCCACAGCTGGACTGATGGTGAGGGGCTGCATGATGAAATGTGTAGTTTAGTATTAGTTCCTTTTCTGCAAATTTAGATATATTAAATCATGTATGACATCTTCAGTTGCCTCCGAAAGCCACAGCTGGACTGATGGCGAGGGATTGAAGTATGTGTGTATGGTTTAGTATTAGTTTACTTTCTGCAAATTAAATAATCAGTTACACAAGTTGTTTATGATTACTTCCGCAAGTCATAGCTGGTCTAATGATGAAGGGTCGGAAAATGAATTGATGTAATCTGATTTAGATTTATTTCCTTGCAATTTTGAATTTCCATAAGCGTAGTTTCTTTTGTGTTCAGTTGGCAGCAAGAATAGTTTAGTTTTCATGTTCACTAGTTTCTTGTTTTGATTCATTAGATTAGCAGCACTTTTCATTTCAGCGGTACACTTTTACTTTCTTTTGTCATTGTAATTTCAATTTGCTTTTAAAGTTTCAAGATTGGTAAATCATTATAGGGGATATCACTTCCTTGAATAAATATAACCAAGATTGCTTTTCACTTTAGAATTTCCATTTTACCTTAGAAAGACCACAAACGACAAAAAGTTAAGAAAGAGGTTATCTTGCACATATAGTGCGCCGCACTTCATCAGCTTACGATTCCCGGATTGACAATTAAATGCGGCAATTTAGGACACACTAAATTGACCAAACATTTTGGCGCTGTTGCCGGGGAAGTGTAACTAGGTAGCCAATTTCTTAAAAAAAAAACATAAAATCATAAAAGAAGGGAAAACTTGATAACTTCTTGAAGTATGCTCTCCTCTTGCACCTAGTGTGATCTGGAGGATCAGAAAAGAGAGTTATTGGTTTATTAATTTCTTAAGTATGCTCTCTTCTTGCACCTAGTGTGATCTGGAAGATCAGAAAGAGAATTATTAGCCCAACTTTTTTTTTTTTTTTTTTAAAGAATAAAAAAAATGACATGCATAGAGCAAGAGATTCTAGGGGAAGGTTTATAGCTAAAGCCAAGAGTTCGATTTTCACAACTCCATCTTCTTCAAGGCATAGACCAGATTCACCACCATCTACCCCTAGCCTTAATATTTTTGGAAGTCAAAGAACAGCTGAATTAGAGGATTCTCCTATACCACCTACTAAAACCCACTTACAAAACAAAGAAACTTTCTCTCATCCTTCCTTGGTAGAAGAACTAGAGGACTATAAGGACTCTAAAGAAACTATCATGGCAGAGGAAGTAATAAATAGAGGTAGAGGTAGAGGAGGAGGAGATAATGAAGATAACAATGGTGAAGGAAATAACGGTAGAAATAGGGACAATTTTCTTGGATTCCCTATAGTTGATGAGGAAACTCATGCAACAATGAAAAATATCTCACCATCTGTTCTCCCTAACTTTTATGGATTGCGAAGTGAGGATCCTGAAACATTTCTATTTGAGTTTGAAGTAGTGTGCCGAACTTATGACTATATGGAAGATTCTCAAAAACTCAAACTATTTCCTTCAACATTGAAGGGATCTGCTTTGAAATGGTTCATGGGATTAGCCACTCAATCTATCAGGACTTGGAATGATATGAAACAAACAATTTTGGATAGATACTTGGACTATTGTATGCCCACCAATCACAAGGATGAGGTATTCAAAATGATGCAAAAAGAAGATGAAAATTTGGAAGACCTAATTGAAAGATTTCAATACAACTTGAAAAGAGCAAAGATGAGCAACTTAGATAATGAAACCTTGAAAGCCCTCCTATTAAAAGCCATTGGAGATGAATGGATAGACATTTTAAACATTATGGGGAAAGGAGACATTTCTCAACTCCCATTTCATGATATAACAGAACTATGTATCCAATTCTCAAGGGGAAGATCTAAAACTGGAAAAGGGCCTAGGGATTCTTCTCTTATTAGGGCTAACAAATCTGCAACTGGATCAGTAAGTAGGGAAGAGATTGGTAATATGCTTGATGAGTTTAAAACTGATATCTTAGGGGGTCTTAGTGAACAACTAGACACCCTTAAAATCAAAAACAAGCAGAAAGCAGAAACAGATGCTTTAGCCATCTTTTGTCCGAAATGTAGAAAGAAACATGCTTTAAGGGAATGTCCCTTGGATGCAAAAGTTGTAGAAACATGTATGATTTGCTCGGAAAATCATGAGATCAAGGATTGTCCTTCAATCCCTGGACTCAAAGCTGTTTTTCAAGAAGATCCAAATTCAGTAGAATCTCTCTGTTTTGTCGCAAGGAGACCTTGGCAGGGACAACAATCTCAAGGGTTTAATAACCCTATGAATCCTCAAACCCCACCAAATTGGAATCCTTGGCAACAACCTTGGCCCCAACATCAGAATTCATATCAGCCATGGGTACAAGGGATGCAAAATCCTTATGGGAGATTTGCTCGATTTTATCAATATCCTCCATCTTTTCAAAATCAACAAGCTCCACAACTTCCAAGCCCAAATCCACAACTTTCATTGCCATTTCCACAACAACAACCTTCTAAACAAAATACAAATCCTCAACTCATGCTTCCATACCAACAGAAGACAAATCAACTTCCAGCTCAGCCATTGCCAAATCCTAACAATAAGAATCCTCAAACTACTTATATGGTAGAAGGACAACAATTTCCTACCTATATGATTGTTCCTCTCAACGATGTACAACTCGGATCTGGTAGAGTTTTAGAAAAACCTTCTATAGACATTCAAGAGCAAGATACCTCTGAAGAGGACTCTCTTCAAGTCAATAAGGGTTTTGAGGAAGAATCTCTTCAAAATTCAAAAATTCAAAAAGAAAAAGAAAAGCTAACATCCACAACTCCTATAGTTGAGCAACTTGTATCTTCATCTACACCTCCTTTTCCGGAAAGACTACAAATTGATAAGGGGGTGGAAAAACAAATCTTGTTGCCTAACTATGACTTTCTAGATGAATTGAAGAATGTTTGTATCAAGATTCCATTGCTACAAGCCATTAGAGAAATTCCTATTCTAGCAAAAACCATAAAGGAGTTGAGTTTCAAAAGACCAGGAAGGAAGCTAAAGGACACAAGAAGAATCCACCTGGTAGGAAAGATTGCAGACATTATGATGGGAAAAATTGCCATGCAGAAATATGTAGATCCAGGAAGTCCAATTGTCAAAACACATATAAATGGGATAGAAATTCCAAACACATTGATTGACTTAGGGGCTGCTATCAACATTATGAGTAGACAGACTATGGAACAGTTAAAACTTCCTAACCTTCTTTTTACACCTACTTTATTGCAACTTGCAGATCGATCGGTTATTAAACCAGATGGTGTATTAGAAGATATTTGAGTCTCCTTAGATTCTTGGGAATATCCAGTAGACTTTATGATTTTGACTCCCAAAAGTAATCTAGGAGGACATCCAATTATCTTAGGAAGACCTTGGCTGGCCACAGCTGATGCTTTTATTAGTTGTAGATCGGGAGACATGTACATTTCTAATGGTAATTCGACAAAGAAATTCAATTTGTATCCTCCCGCAAGAGCAATTACAGAAATAGGAGACAATGAATGGGTCGATGATGAGAACACTATACAACTTGTCTTTACCATTTCTGAAATTAGTGAGGATAGTCAAATTCTGAACACATTAGAAAATTTTGAGATAACTTCAGAATATGACCCCACACAATTTTAGTTGGAATCTGACATAGAATATTTATCATCAAGACAAATGTCTCTCTACTCTATGGAAGAGTTTGGTAATTCTACTTTTGAGATTTTTCCAGAAAAGACATTGAATATCAACAAACATCTGGAGAAGTCACAACAAGAAGAATTAACCAGAGTCTTGCAAAAACATTCTACTGCATTTGCATGGGAGTATACTGACATGAAGGGTATTGATCCTAAGACTTGCATCCATCATATCTATATTGAGGAAAACGGTAGACCAATCAGACAACCTCAAAGAAGGATGAATCCAAATCTTAGGGAGATAGTGAAAGAAGAGCTCCAAAAACTTCTCAATGTAAACTTCATTTATCCAATTTCAGATAGCCGATGGGTTTCTACTTTGGTTATAGTACCTAAAAGAATGGTAAATGGAGAGTATGCATTGATTACAGGGAGTTGAACAAAGCAACTTTGAAGGATCACTTTCCTTTGCCTTTTATTGATCAGGTATTAGATACATTAGCAGGTAAAAAGTACTTTTCATTTTTGGATGGTTTTAGTGGCTATAATCAAATTCGGGTAGCACCTGAAGATCAAGATAAGACCACATTTACTTGTCCATGGGGAACTTTTGCCTACCGAGTGCTTCCTTTTGGGTTATGTAATGCACCTGCAACATTCCAAAGAGCAGTACTAGGAATTTTTTCTGATCTAATCCATGATTGTGTAGAGGTTTATATGGATGATTTTACGGTTTATGGTAATTCATTTGAAGAGGCATTAGAAAATTTGGAAAAAGTTCTTATAAGACGTAAAGAAACAAACCTTTCATTAAGCCATGAAAAATGCTTTATGATGTTTACTGAAGGGATTGTTTTAGGACATCATATTTCGGGAGATGGGATTAAGGTTGATAGATCAAAAGTTGAAGTCATCTCCAAGTTGCCTATTCCAAATTGTCAAAGAAATGTTAGAAGTTTTCTAGGATTTACTGGTTACTATAGAAGATTTATAGAAAACTTCACTAAAATAGCATCTCCACTCTTCAATTTGCTTACAAAAGACTGTGAATTTAAATGGGATCCTGATTGTCAATCCGCTTTTGAAACTTTGAAAACAAGAATATCTGAAGCACCTATCTTGAGAGGACCAAATTGGAAACTTCCTTTCCATATTTCTACAGATGCTTCAGATACAGCTCTTGGGGCTGTGTTGGGTCAAAAAGATTTAATTCCTTATGCCATTTATTACACCAGTAAAAATTTGACTCCCACAGAGTTGAATTATACTGTGACTGAAAAAGAGTTCTTAGCTGTTGTTCATGCAATTAATAAGTTTAGACATTACATAGCAGGCTATGAAACTTTTATTCATACTGACCATTCTGCAATTAGATATTTAATGAACAAACCTGTTACTAATGGCAGAGTGACAAGATGGCTTTTACTTTTGCAAGAATTCAATATTACTGTGTTGGATAGACCGGGAAAACAGAATACAGTAGCTGATTTCTTGTCTAGAATTCAAAATACTAAAGAAGATTCTCCTGTAGAAGATAAGTTTCCTGATGAATATTTGTTTGCAGTAACTATTAAGACCCCTTGGTATGCAGATATTGCTAACTATTTGGTTACGGGGAAACTACCTTCACATTTATTTCCAAGAGAAAAACGAAAAATTATTCAGGAGAGTTCAAGATATTCATGGATTTCTAACGAATTGTTTAAAACAGGGCCAGATCTTGTGATCAGAAGATGTGTCAGGGAAGATGAAATGCCTGATATTCTTAAGGCATGTCATGATGAACCATGCGACAGACACTTTGCAGACAAAAGGACGGCCTATAAAATCCTCTCTTTAGGATATTATTGGCCTTCCCTCTTCAAAGATGCAAAACAATATGTCAAAAGGTGTGACAGCTGCCAAAGAGTAGGGAAACCTACCCTTTCAAATGAAATTCCATTGCAAACACAGGTACTTATTGAACCCTTTGAAAAATGGGCTTTAGATTTCATTGGACCTATTAATCCACCATCTAAGCAAAAGAAGTATATATTGGTTTGTACTGATTATGTTACTAAATGGGTAGAAGCTAAAGCATTAGTATCTGCTACTGAAAATTCATTTGTTCATTTTCTTTATGAGGATATTTTTACTCGCTTTGGTGTTCCAAGAGAAATTGTGACAGATCAGGGGAGCCAATTCACATCCAATTTGGTGGAAAAGTTGATGGAAGAATACAAAATCAAGCACAGAAGATCTACTCCTTACCATCCACAAGCAAATGGTAAAGTGGAGTCCACAAACAAAGTTCTTGAAAGTATCATCACCAAAACTGTTCATCTACATAGAAGAGATTGGGCAGAAAGGCTTCCAGAAGCCTTGTGGGCCTACAGAACTACATGGAGGAATACAACAGGACATTCTCCCTATGAACTTATTTATGGGAAAGAAGTCTTGTTCCCCATTGAGTTCCAAGTCAAGACCTTCAAGATAGCATTTCAGTTGGGAATGGACTTATCAGAAGCCCAAAAGCATAGAATGGAGCAATTGAATGAGCTAGATGAGATCAGACAAGAAGCAATTCTAAGAACTGATCTAGTTCAATATCAAAGAACTAAGTGGCATGACAAATATATCAAGGAGAAGAAGTTTCAAGAAGGAGATTGGGCATTGTTATTTGACTCCAAGTTTAAAGATTTTCAAGGGAAATTTCAGACTCATTGGCTTGGGCCATATGAGATTGACAAGATCTTTAACAATGGAGCTGTAAGAATCAAGACCATTGATGAGTTTCAAACTCCTCTTTTAGTGAATGGCCATAAATTGAAAGTTTATCATAAGCCACTTTCTAAAGAGGATTTTGTCAAATTGTTTCAAGAAAGTTCTGCAATTAGGCTGGTACAGAAGAATTATTCTTCTTCACCAGCCTAGCTTTTGTTTTTCAAGTTTAAAAAAAAAAAAAAAAAAAAAAAAGAGAAAAAAAAAAAAATGGTATAAGCCTGAAAACCAATCATTGATTGGCAGTCTTATACAGAAAATATGGGGTGAAAATCAGGGACACCTGACACTCTATATTTTCCAAAAAAAATATGTCTTTCATTTCATTTCATCTCACCACCCACTCCATTTCATTCCACTTCATTTCATTTCATTTCATTTCATTTCATTTCATTTCATTTCACTTCATTCCACTTCATTTCATCCATTCCATCAATAAAAATATTTTTATGGCCATTTCCACCTGGTCATTTGTCATTTTTTCATTTCTATTTCAGCCAAGTAATAGCTGTGTCAGTTTCCGCAACTGACATCTGTTTCCGCAGCTGACTCCAGTTTCCGCAGCCAGAAGTAGATTCCGCAGCTACTACTACTCTGTTTTCAAAAAGAATGTACAGTTAGTTGTTATTTTCATAAATTATGAAATAAAATGCAGGAGAGGATCAATGGGACATTCGAGACACTAATGAAGATCAATCAGTTGAAGACCAAGGGCAAAAGCAAGGATTCCAAAGGTATGAATAAAGTTTATTTCAAATAGTATTGAAAAACACATTTATATATAATTTTAAACTATGAGCTCTACCCATTGCGCGCAATGATTATATTGACAGTCCCGTAACCTTCCACGATCTCCATTTTATCCTCTTCCATTTATTCACAAACGGTTTCATCATTGAAATTCCGATTCTCACTCATGTTCCAATATCCCACCGTAGATAATGAGACGTATTTGAGTTGACAAAGGACTCTTACAAGCCGCATAACTTCATAATCATTGATTGAAACGTGTTCATATTGTGACCAGTATAAAAATTAACGCGGTAGAATGCATTATACTTTGTTAACCTCTTTGTCGTGTCTCTGTCGTGTTTACAAAACCCCACTCCTCATTCTCACTCACTGTTTCATTCCCATTAGTTCCTTTTTGCTCACTCTCATTCCCGTATATCACCTGATCTTGTTAAATTACATTTGTAAATTTGCTCATTTAGTTTTGTGATAACATCCCCTGAGTATTATCTTTGGGTCTGCATGTGTTCCATCGTTCCATTTAGCTTAAACTCTCACAAGGCTGGCTTTGTGGAAACAGAAGTAAAATGGGAAAATTATTAAGGGCAGAGCCGGAAGGACCGAAGTTTATAGAGGGATTTCCACAAGCAAAGGAGATGTTGAGGAAAGCTAAATGGCTGCGTTTTATTCAGAAATTCAGGGGTTACCACAGAGAAGTTACCAAAGCATTTGCAAGATCATTTGATGGCTCGGAAGCAGAAGTGGGAGACCTCAAGTTTTTAGTCAATGAAGCATCAATAGCAGCAGCCACAGAGCTTCTTCAGGAAGGAGAACGTTGGTTCAAAAACAAAAGTATCGGTGATGAGGCATGGAGAACAATCCTCCGAAATCAAGGTATGGATATCACTGTTTTCAAAAGAGGAATCCCTGTGCATGCAATAAAAGATGAATGGGCCACTTTACTACTCATTGTTCAGAAATTTATTACATGTGAAGGCCGTTTTGGATCTATGTACATGTATCATACTAGGCTATTGATGAATTTTCTTGAAAACCAAACTCTCAATCTTCCTTATTTCCTATTCAATAGCTTGAAGAAAATGGCTGTCACTGTGCAAAAACACCTAGGAGATGTAGAGCCTCATTTATATCATCATGTGTTTATAAAAATTCTGATTGAAAAGGAGCTAAAAGAAAGAAAAGATACATGGGAACAATTCCTAGTTAGAAACTTCTTTGAAGAACCTCAGGAAATTCCTGAAGGTAATCCAATTAGAAGGAGTAGAAGAAAGAAAATGGATGTTGAAACCCAAGTTGCTCCTACACAGGAAATTCCCGCAGCTAGCACAGCAAAAAGAAGTAGAAGGAAAAGAGCAGTAGATGAAATCCAAGATACTTCTACTATTACTATGAAGAAAAATGATAGGGAAGAGAGATTGGTAAAAAGGAAGAAGAAGGAAATCAAAACTAAGAAGCCAATAATATCAAAAGGGAAAGAAATTATTGAGGCTGTCCATAACACTTCTTCTTCTGAAGAAGAAGATCACCAAATTCTATCTGAAAGATTAATTTTTCTTCAAAAACAGTCATCTCTATCCAAGAAGGCAAAAACAGGAAAACAAGAACAAAAGGGTAGTGTTCCACAGCATGTGAGGAGAAGCAGCAGGCTTAAGGGAAAATTGAGAAAAACACAAATTAAAGGTCCTCATTTCATTGATTTGGGTGAGGAGACATCTGAACAGTCTCCAACTGACCATAGTCCATTTCAGTCAGTTAGTGAACCTGACTCCTTTCACTCCCAATCATACAATGAGCGTACTCCATCTTACTCTCAGCAAAATATTGATGAAAGTTCTCCTCAGCCAAATTTTGAACATAATTCTCCCTTGCAGCATTTTGAGGACAGCCCAATGAAAAAGACACCGGAAGTAGACCCCAAACAGTAGGAGGTGTATGATTATATAGAATCCTTGGAGAAGGCAGCCACAGGCCCAAGTACCTCTTCTATTCAGCCTCATACATTGCAGGATGATTTGGTTCAGTCATTAAAACAGGAGATTTTTGAGCTTGAGCTTTTGAATCGGCATATCAAAAATGAAAATGAAACACTCAAAGAGCAAGGCAAACTGGAAAATATTATCCATGAAAATACTATGTTACATTTGGGTATTTGGCAAAAGAAGAATAAGAAGCTAAAAAGGAAATGCCAAAAATTGAGCAGAGCACTTGTGAATATCAAATTCAGGTGCCTCATGAAGAAACCCAGAATGATGGCGGTACCAAAGAAGAAGAGAAGGGGGTTAGATGTGCTGGCTGAAGTATCAAGGCACATGAATTGAACAAAGAGTGTCAAAATTTTGGTTGCATGAGGACATGCAACACCTTCACAGTGGGGGTATGTTGAGTCCCGAATTTGCCTCTTTTCCATATCTTTTCCACTCACCTAAACCTCCAAAATTGTCAATATCATGTGCAAAAGGGTATCTAACATGGTTTTTAATTATGTTTTTGTGTTTTCTATTTGATTTAGATTTTGTTCATACAACTGCGGAAACTTGTCACTTTCCGCAGCTGCTACAACTTTCCGCAGCTATTTTGTGGAAATATATGTTACAGGTGTCCACGAAGGAAACGAGCCACATGGGCAGGCTAGGAATGACAAGGACATGGTTCGTGTCCTATTGGTTCAAGTAAATTCGTCAAAGAAAGCCGCGGTCAAAGCCATCCACGTGGAAGTCAATTATGGAGTTCTATGTCGGCTGGACTCTGTTTCGTGGCATATAAACATCCATACGGCCGTTTCCAAGCTTGCGGAGGTTAATTGACATCTGTGCAAAGTTCTGGAGTTGAATTCAAGCGCCCACCTTCCATAGATACGTTTTCCAACATGGCCATACTCCTATATCCGTGGCCTTAGTGGTCTACGTGCTGGCTGCTATCATAAACTTCAGGAGACAGTTACAGTTTATTGCTTTATATAGAGCGTTTGCATATGCACGTAGAGTTAGTTGATAGTTGTTAGTTGATCATATCTGTTGAGTTGTTAATTGATAGTTGATGTGCGTACTCTGTTATGTAGTGATTACGCTGCCTTGAGCCGTAATACTACCAGTCTGTAATGAACTGCTTCTTAATGTGAAAAGACTTTGTTTTCAATTTAATTCGTGTTGAGGATCGTACCAGAGCTGTGTAGAGGGCCCCTTCTCAGCCGAGGTTCTGTGTATTAATGTATATATATTTCATTTCATTTCTTTTAAAAGTCATTGTATCATAATCCATTACATGTTCATATTTCATAGTTGCTTCATTTATGTTCATACATTTCTATAATTTCCATTGCATTCTTGTCTTTCATGTTTTTATGATTGATAAATCACTGATCAATTTTCTTGTGCAGGTTTTAGGTAGACAGCCCGGGGCATTTTCATAGTATTTTAGCTAATGATATGAGACTGACATTATTCTGCTGCTAGTTTCCTTTTCATAGCATTTGTTTAACTTCAGTCTTGCTTTGTTCATATCAGTTTTGTTTATCTGATTCAGTAGTTAAATTTAAATATATTAAGCTACTCATAGTGTCTTCGGTTACCTCCGAAAGCCACAGCTGGACTGATGGTGAGGGGTTGCATGATGAAATGTGTAGTTTAGTATTAGTTTCCTTTCTGCAAAATTAGATATATTAAGCTGCTCATAGCGTCTTCAGTTACCTCCGAAAGCCACAGCTGGACTGATGGTGAGGGGCTGCATGATGAAATGTGTAGTTAAGTATTAGTTCCTTTTCTGCAAATTTAGATATATTAAATCATGTATGACATCTTCAGTTGCCTCCGAAAGCCACAGCTGGACTGATGGCGAGGGATTGAATTATGTGTGTATGGGTTAGTATTAGTTTACTTTCTGCAAATTAAATAATCAGTTACACAAGTTGTTTATGATTACTTCCGCAAGTCATAGCTGGTCTAATGATGAAGGGTCAGAAAATGAATTGATGTAATCTGATTTAGATTTATTTCATTGCAATTTTGAATTTACATAAGAGTAGTTTCTTTTGTGTTCAGTTGGCAGCAGGAATAGTTTAGTTTTCATGTTCACTAGTTTCTTGTTTTGATTCATTAGATTAGCGGCACTTTTCATTTCAGCAATACACTTTTACTTTCTTTTGTCATTGTAATTTCAATTTGCTTTTAAAGTTTCGAGATTGGTAAATCATTATAGGGGATATCACTTCCTTGAATAAATATAACCAAGCTTGCTTTTCACTTTAGAATTTCCATTTTACCTTAGAAAGACCACAAACGACAACAAAAGTTAAGAAAGAGGTTATTCCTGCAGTACATATGCAAGCGCCTATGACTTTCATCGACTTTTACGATTCTGGATTGACACTAAACGCGGCACTTTAGGACACACTAAATCGACCAAACATTTTGGCGCCGTTGTCGAAGTGTAACTAGGTAGCCACTCACATAAAATCATAAAAGAAGGGAAAACTTGATAAACTTTCTTAAAGTGTGCTCTCCCTTTCAGAGACCTAGTAAAGAGATCCTCGAGGATCGTGCAAAGCGAGCTATTGGCTTCAGTAATTCTCTAAGCATGCCTCTTCTTTGCACTCAGTGTGACTCCGAAGCATCGTGGAAGAGAATTATTAGCTCAACTTTTAAAGAATAAAAAATGACATGCATAGTAGCAAGAGATTCTAGGAAGGTTTATAGCGAGCCAAGAGTTCGACTTTTCACAACTCCATCTTCTTTCTCAGGCACAGACCGTATTCACCACCATCTACTCCTTTAAAGCCTTAAGATTTTTTGGAAGTCAAACAATGTACCGAATTAGAGGATTCTCCCATACCACCTACTAAAACCCGACTTTTACAAAACAAAGAAATCCTTTCCTCTATCCCTCTCGTAGAAGAACTAGAGGACTATAAGGGATCTCAAAGAAACTATCATGTGCAGAGAAGTAACAACAGAGGTAGAGGCAGTAGAGGAGGAGATAATGAAGACACACACGTGAAGGAAATAACGGTAGAAATAGTGGACAATTTTTCTTGAGATTTCCCTATAGTCGATGAGTGGAAAACTCATGCAACAATGAAAAATATCTCACCATCTCTGTTTCTTTCCTAACTTTTATGTGATTACGAAGTGAGGATCTCGAAAACATTTCGTTTGAGTTTGAAGTAGTGTGCCGAACTTATGACTTATATGGAAGACTTTCTGCAAAACTCAAACTGCTTCTTCAACATTTGAAGGGATCTCGCTGAAATGGCTCATGTGATTAGCCACCCAATCTATCAAAGACTCTGGGAATGATATGAAAACAAACATTTTTGGCGCAGATACTTGGACTATTGTATGCCCACCCACTCACAAGGATGAGGTATCTCAAAATGATGCAAAAAGAAGATGAAAATTTGGAAGACCTAATTGAAAAGATTTTCAATACAACTTGAAAAGAGCAAAGATGAGCAACTTAGATAACAAACCCTTGAAAGCTCCTCCTGATAAAAAGCCAGCTAGAGATGTAGAATGGATAGACATTTTAAACATGATGGGGAAAGGAGACATTTCTCAACTCGTATTTCATGATATGTAACGTAACTATGTATCCACTTTCAAGGGAAGATCTCAAAACCGAAAAGGCCCAGTGGATTCTTCTCTTTAATAGGGGCTAACAAATCTCAGTGAATCGATCGCAAAGAAGTAAAGGTAGATTGGTACATGCTTGATGAGTTTGTAAACTGGATATCTTAGGGGGTCTTAGTGAACAACTCAGACACCCCAAAATCCACATGTCGGTAGCGGTAAACATGCATGCTTTAGCCATCTCGTCCCAAATGTAGAAAGAAACATGCTTAAGCGAACGTCCCTTGACGCAAAAAGTTGTAGAAACATGTGCGATTTGCACAGTAAAATCGCGACTGATCAAGGATTGTCCTTCAATCCTCGGACTCAAAGTCGTTTTTCAAGAAGATCCAACTCAATAGAATCTTTCTCCGTTTCTTTGTCGTTACAGGAGACCTTCGGCAGTGATTAACAATCTCAAGGTTTAATAACCTCATGAATCTTCAAATCTCACCAAATTGGACTCCTTGGCAACAATCTTGGCCCTAACATCAGTATTCATGGTCAGTCTCTGCGTACAAGGGATGCAGACTATGAGATTTGCTCAATTTCTATCAATATCCTCCATCTTTTCAAAATCAACAAGCTCATACAATTTCCAAGCTCGAAAATCCACAACAACTCTTCTCACTGCATATTTCCACAACAACAAACCTTCCTTCAACAAAATACAACCCTTCAACTCATGCTTCCACAATGCCAATGAAGACCAAATCAACTTCCAAATTTCAAACATGCACAGCCAAATCCTAACAATAAGAACTTCAAACTACTTATATGGTAGAATGACGATGTCAATCACTACCCATATGATTGTTCCTCTCAACTGAGGTACAACTCAGTACCTGGTAGAGTTTTAGAAAAACCTTCTATAGTACACCAAGAGCAAGTATACTCTCGTAGGAGGACTCTCTTTCAAGTCAATACGGTTCTGAGGAAGACTCTTTCAAAAATTTAAAAAATTCAAAAAGAAAAAGAAAAAGCTAACATCCACAACTCCTATAGTGGAGCAACTCAGTACTTCATCTACACCTCCTCTTCCGGAAAGACTACAAATCGACAAGGTGTGAAAACACATAGTTGCTCAACTATGACTTTCTCTAGATGAATTGAAGAATGTTTAGTAACAACATTCCATCGCATAGCGCTATCTCGAGAAAACGCTGGCCTAGCAAAACTATAAAGGAGTTGGAGTTTCTCAAAAGACCAAGAAAGAAAGCTAAAGGACACAAGAAGAATCCACTGCAGGTGAAAGATTGCGTATACTACAGATGGGGACTGCCATGGCGCGTAAAATATGTAGATCCATGTGAAGTCCAATCAGTCGAAGACACATATAATGATGAGAAATTCCAAACACATTGATTGGGACTCTAGTCGCTATCAACGTCATGAGTAGATGCAGTACTATGGAATGCTTGAAAACCTCCTAACCTTTTCTTTTTGCTACCTTTCACTTTATTGCAACTTGCGTACTCGATTTCGTTATTAAACCGCATGGTGTATTAGAAGATATTTTCGCCTCGTAGATTCTTGAATATCCAGAGAGACTTTACGATTTTGACTCCTCAAAAGTAATCCAGGAGGACATCCAATTATCTTAGGAAGACCTTTGGTCATTGCCACACTAGATGCTTTTATTAGTTGTAGATCTGGAGACATGTACATTTCTACGGCATCCGAACAAAGAAATCTACAATTTGTAACCTCTCGCAAGAGCAATCATACAGTCAGGAGACAATGGAATGGGTCAGACGATGAGAACACTATACAAACTGCTCGTTTTCTATTAATTTAATAGTGAGGACAGTCAAATTCTCAACACATTAGAAAATTTTGAGATAATCTCTGACAGGATCTCGTCACAATTTTTCGCTTGGAATCACATAGAATATTTAAGATCAAGTATTGCAATGTCTCTCACTCTGCGAAGAGTCTGCATCTCGCTTTTGAGATTTTTCCGTGCAGACATCGAATATCAACAAACATCTCGAGAAGTCACAACACGAAGAACTCAACCGCGATCTTGCAAAACATATCTATCCCAATTATCGGCATGGGAGTAAACCCACATGGACAGACGATCTTAAGACTTGCATCCATCATATCTATCGAGGAACAGCAGCACTAATCAGACAACTCTCAAAGAAGGATGAATCCAAATCTTAGAGATAGTGTAAAGAAGAGCTCCAAAAACTTCTCACGTAAACTTCATTTATCCAATTTCGTGATAGCCAAGCGGTTTTCCTTTCGTTATAGTACCTAAAAAGAATGGTAAATGGAGAGTATGTACGATTTTAGGTGCAGAGTCGAACAAAGCAACTTCTCAAGGATCACTCTTCCTTTGCCTTTTTATTGATCGTGTATTAGACACATTGGGCAGTACTTTTCATTTTTGGATGGTTTTAGTGGCTATAATCAACTCAGTAGCACCCTGAAGATCAAGATAAGACCACACTTAGCTCTGTCCATGGGGGAACTTTTGCCTCACCGCAGTGCTTCCTTTTGGGTTATGTAATGCACGACAACATTCCAAAAGAGCAAGACTAGGAATCTCCGATCTAATCCACGATTGTGTGGAGGAGCATGATGATTTTAACAGCTTTATGGCATCCATTTGAAGAGGGCATTAGAAAATTTGGAAAAGTTCTTCATGCAGAGGTAAAGAACAAACCTTTCATTAAGCCATGAAAAATGCTTTCTTTATGATGCATCAAGTGTATTGTTTTAGGACATCATATTTCAGGAGATGGAATTGAAGGTTGATAGATCAAAAAGTTGAAGCCATTCCAAGTTGTCACTATTCCAAATTGTCAGCAGCAAATGTAAGTCTTTCTAGGATTTATCTGTTACTATAGTAAGATTTATGCAGAAAACTTCACTGCAGCATCTCCACTCTTCAAGTCGCTGCCAAAGACCGTGAATTTCAAATGGGATCCCTGTGACACAATCCGCTTGAAACTTTGAAAGCAAGAACATCCTCGATAGCACCTATTCTCGAGAGGGACCAAATTGCAGATCCTCCTTCCATATTTCTACAGTATGTGCTCAGACACGAACTTTTCGAGCCAGTGTTGTCAAAAGATTTAATTCCTGAAAGCCATTTATTACACCAAGAAAAATCTGACCCTCGCTGCAGTTGAATTATATCACGGACCAGTAAAACAGAGTTCACCGTTGTTCATGCAATTAACAGTTTCAGGACATTACGTCAACAAAGTTATGAAACCTTTTATTCACACGAATTATCCTCCGCTAACCAGATATTTGAAATGAACAAACTCAAGTTACTAATGGCAGACAGTGACAAGATGGCTTTTACTTTTGCAAGAATTCAATATCAGTGTGGTTGACAGACCAGAAAACAGCATGCGTAGCTGATTTCTCGACTAGAATCACACCAAAGAAGATTCTTCCGTAGGAGATAAGTTTCCGATGAATATTTAAGTCTCGCAGAACTATTAAGACTCCCTTGAAGCGCATAGATGCTAACTATTTGGTTATTGTGAAAACTACCTTCACATTTATTTCAAGTAGAAAACTCAAAAATTATTCAAAGGAGAGATCAACTTATATTCAAGGATTCTCAGTCTCAACTGTTGTTAGACAGACGTGATCCAGAATGCAGGGTTGTCAGCAGATGAAACATGTTTCGATATTCTTACAGGCATGTCATGATGAACTCACGCGGCGACACTGATGACAGGTGCAAGTGACGGTGTTGTGCATCCTTCTGAGTATCGCGCTCTTCAAAGATGCACAAACACTATGTGCCAAAAGGTGTGATAGCTCGCCAAAGAGGGAGGGAAACTACCCTTCAGCTGAGATGAAATGCCACTGCAAACCATGGTGTACTGTTATCGACCCTCGAAAGATGCTGGCCTTTAGATTCTGGCATCGACCCATTAACTCCACCATCGCCAGAAGCATATATTGGTCGCACTCCATTGATGCTACTAAATGGTAGTAGCAAACCATTAGTATCCGCTACTGAAAATCAAAGAACCATGTTCATCTTTATGAGGATATTTTTGACTGCTTATGTTCCAAAGTCTGAAACTGTAACGAGATTGCCCAGGTGCTCTAACTATCAAATCTGTGATCAAATGATGAAGATACACAACTTGCTATCATGCACCTACCCTTACCATCCACAAGCAAAATGATAAAGTGGAGTCCACAAACAAAGTTCTCGGTGCCATCATCACCAAAACCGTTCATCTACAAGAGACAGAGGTGCGCCTGAAAGCCTTTCCGTGCTGCCTAGGCCTGCGAACCACATGGAGGACACAACAGACATTTCTCCCCATGAACTTATTTATGGGAAAGAAGTCTTGTGGTTCATTGAGTTCCAAGTCTAAGACCTTTCAAGACAGTAGCCTACTTGGGAAACGACCTATCGCCCGCAGCATAGAATGGAGCAAATCGAATGGAGCTTGGTGATGAGACTTTCAGTACAAGAAGCACTCTAAGAACCGATCTAGTTCAATATCAAAGAACTAAGTGGCAATGACAAACATATCAAAGAGAAGAAGTTTCTGCAGAAGGAGATCGGGCATCTGTTATTTGACTCCAAGTTTTAAAAGATTTTCAAGGAAATTTTCGCACTATCAAGTTTGGCAACATAGGAGATTGGACAGAAGATCTTTAACACGGAGCCGTAAGAATCAAGACCATTTGGATGTAGCCTTCAAACCCTCTTAGTTGAATGGCCACAAATTGAAAGCTTTACTCACAAGCCACTCCTAAAGAGGATTTTGTCAAATCGTTTCAAGAAAGTTTCCAGTAATTAGGCCGGTACGTAAGAATTACTCTTCTTCACTGCCTCATGTACCTAGTTTTGTTTTTTCAAGTTTAGAGAGAGATGGAAAGACAGTCTCGAAACCCAATCATCGATTGCTCGGCGCTGCACGTGCCATGAGAAAATCAGACACCCGGCTAATTTCACATTTTTCCAAACAAAAAAATATGTCTTTTCTATTTTCATTTCATATCTCACCACCTACTCCATTTCATTCCACTTTCATTTCTAGGCCTCATTTTACACTTTCATTCCACTCTCATTTCATCCATTCCATCAATAAAAATATTTTTAATGGCCATTTCCCACCGTCATTTGCCATTTGTTCATTTCTATTTCAGCCAAGTAATAGTCATGAGTCAGCTTCCCGCAAATTTGACATACTCAGTTTCTCCATGAACTTTACCTCGCCCAAATGTAACAGTATTCGCACTACTACTACTCGTCTTTCAAAAAGAATGTTACAGCTAGTTGTTATTTTCATACACGAAATAAAATGCGCAGAGAGGACTCGCTGGGACATTCAAGACACTAATGAAGAATATTCAACTGCACTGACACCAAGTGCAAAGCAATATCCAAAGTACGAATGCTTTATTTCAAATAGTATTGAAAACACATTTTTATGCAATTTTAAACTATGAGCTTTCTACCCATAACTGCGCAATGATTATATTGAACAATCCGTAACCTGCCACGTATCTCTAGAGAAAGACCTCGCATTTATTCACAAACAAGCGTACCATTGAAATTCCGACTTTTCACTCATGTTCAAATATCTCACCAGTAGATAATGATACGCATTTGAGTTGACAAAGGACCCTTACAAGCCGCATAACTTCACAATCGCTGACTTGAACGTGTTCATATTTATGATACATGTTTGCAAAATTCCAAAAATGCCATCGACGCACCACATTGTTAACCTTCTTTGTCGGTCTCTGCTCATGTATTATAAACCCACCTACCATTCTCACTCTGTTTACATTCGTGCTCTTTGCTACACTCATTCCCGCATTCACCCAACGAGCCTTTATTCCATTCTCGTTTATGAGCCATGCTTCCGTTTTGCGATAACATCCCCACAGTATTGAACAGATTCTGTGACTGATCGTTCCATCGCGTATCACTTCATATTAAAGGCAAGCCCAGAAGCCGCGTGAGAAGTAGAAATTGGGAATTATTGCAAGGTCATTTAGGACAAGAACGACAGAGAGGATTTCACGCTGCACAAAAGAGATGCTGAGGAAAGCTAACGGTCACGTTTTTCATCTCAGAAACCAGAAGTTGGCGCAGAAGTGCCAAAGGCCACAAGACTCACTTTGATGGCTCTGAAGCAGTAGGGAGACCTCAAGTTTTTAGTCAACGAAGACTAATCAGTGAAAGCAATGAAGCTCAGTAGGCTTCTCTCGCAGAAGGAGACTCTGGTTCAAAACAAAGTATCAAAGGATGGAGTGGGGTGGCATGGAGAACAATCCTCCAAATTCAAGGTATGGACATCATTGTTTTCAAAAGAGCAAACCGGCATGCAACAGAAAGATGAACGAGCCACTACTACTCATCAGTTCGTGAAATTTACTCGCGATGAAGGTTATCTGCTTGCTCCACGACACGAAATCACACTAGGCTACTGATGCGAATTTTTCTCGAAAACCAAACTCTAATCTTTCCTTATTTTCCTATTCAACAGCTTTGAAGAAAATGGATAAGCATCAGGCAAAACACCTGAGAGATGTAGAGCCCAATGGTATCACTCATAATATAAAAATCTGGAACAGAGCGAGCCAAAAGAAAGAAAGATACACATACGCTGGAATACCTGTGAGAAACTTCTTTGAAGAACCTGCAGAAACTTCGAAGGTAATCCAATTAAAGTAGAGGCAGGAAGAAAGAAAATGGATGTTGAAAACCTAAGTTTGCTCCTACACAAAGAAATTTCCAGCCTATAATGCAAACAGAAGTAGGAAGGAAAAGAACAAGAGAGGAACCGAGACACTTTCAACACACTGTAGAAGAAAAACGACAGAAGAAAAGCATTTGAGAAAGGCAAGAAGAACGACTCGAAAACTAAGAAGCCAATAAGGCCAAAAGGGAAAGAAATCATTGAGGTCGGCTCCATAAAACTTCTTCTTCTCAAGAAGAAGACCGCTCAAATTTCTCATCCGCAAAGCACTACTTTTTCTTCAAAAACAAGCCATCTCTATCCCGAAGAATAGACAAACAAAGAAAAACAAGAACAAAAGGGTAGGCACTACTAAAGATGAGGAGGAGAAGTAGGCCAAGGAAAACGAGAAAAACACAAATTAAAGGTCCCTCACTTTCATTGATTTGGTGGAGACATCCAGCAGTCAACTCGACCATAGTCCATTTCTACGCCCGTGCTGAGTGAACTCTCGACTTCTTTCACTCCCAATCTAGACACGTATCGACTCTATCTTACTCTCAAAGAGGGTATCATCACAGTGCCTCTCACATGCACCCTTTCACATACCCTTCCTCGCAGACATTTTTTTGAGGATGTACTCCAACGAAAAAGAGCACTCTAAGGTAGACCCTTGGAAACAATGAGGTGGTGATTACATAGACTCTGGAGAAGGCAGCTGACATGTCCAAGCACTGTCTTCTATTCAGCTCTCACACATTGTGCAGGATGATTTCAGAAGTCTCACCACTAGTACAGTGCTGAGACTTTTGAGTTTGAGTCTCTGTGCACATCAAAAATGGAAAATGAAACACTCAAAGAGGCAAGGCAAACTGGACAAGATTACTCCATGACAATACTATGTTACATCACTGGAAGGAGTGCAAAGAAGAATAAGAAGCTAAAAGGAAATGCCAAAAACTTTGATGTGGCACCAGGAATATCAAACGCAGTGGCTCACAGAAGAAACCTTACGTGATGATGGCAAGAGCACCAAAGAAGAAGAGAAGGGTTAGAGGCCAGTCACGTATCAAGGCAACATGAATTGAACAAGAGTGATGCAATTTGCGGTTGCATTGACGACATGCAACACCTTCACGTTGCGTATGTTGAGTCCCGATCGCCTCTTCCGTACAATTTTTCCATATCTTTTTCACTCACCCAAACCTTTCAAATTGTCAATATCAAAGAGCGTGCATCTCAATGTGGTTTTTAATTACGTTTTTGTGTTTTCTATTTGATTTAGATTTGATCGATACATACTCGTTGAAACTTGTCACTTCATCACACTGCCTGCATCTTTCCGCAGCCTATTTATGTAGCTATATGCATGTGTCCACCACGAACGAATACGAGCTGCTGATAAAGGGTTAGAATGACGCGGACATGGTTCGTGCTCCATCGGGTCAAGTAATTCGCTGAAAGAAAAGTCACGTCAAATGTGCTCATCCACTGGGAAGTCAATCTGCAGAGTTCTATGCTTTCACCGACTGCTTTCGTGGCATATAAACATCCAGTACGCTTTCCAAGCTCATGCAGGTTAATCGACATCCTGCAAAGTTACGAGTTGAATTCAAGCGCCCACCTTCCATAGACCTGTTTTCCAACATGGCCATACTCCCATATCCGTACGCTCTCCTAGTGGTCTCACGTGGCATTGCTGCTATCATAAACTTCGTGGAGACAAAGTATTTTATTGTTTTATAAAGAGCGTTTGCAGACGTACGTACGAGTGAGTAAGTTAGTTGATCATAGCCATGGAGTTGTTAATCGATAGTTGATGTAAGCGATCACAGGTAAGTGTAGTGATTACCGCTTGAGCCAGTAATACCACCATCATAGAATCGAACCCGCTTTTACGTGAAAAGACTACGTACAATTTTAATTCGCGACGAGGATCGTGTACTGCAGCTGTAGAGGCCCCAGTCAAACCGTAGGTTCTCGTATTAATGTATATATATCTTTATTTCATCTCTTTAAAAGTTTCATTGTATCAGGAATCCATTACATGTTCATATTTCATAGTTGCTTTTCCATTTCTGCTCACACATTTTCTATACTCTCATCGCACTTTGTCTTTCATGTTTTTTATGATTGCTAAATCACCTCCATCAAGCCTAGCAGGTTTTAGGTAGACAACCCTAGTATTTTCTATAGTATTTTAGCTAATGATATGAGACCTATATTACCCTTTCGTCACGCTAGCTTTCCCTTTCATAGCATTTGTTTAACTTCTACGCTTTGCAACAGTACATTTCTTAGCTTTATTTTGTTTATTTCGATTCGATAGTTAAATTTAAACATATTAAGTGCTTCATAGCGCCTTCGGAACATTCCCAAGACACAACCGGATCGATGGTGAGGTCGCGATGATGAAATGTGTAGTTTAGTATTAGTTTTCCTTTCTGCAAAATTAGACATATTAAGTCGCTATACGTCTAAAGCAATATTTTCCGAAAGCCATGCCAAATGATCGATGGTGAGCTTCCGATTTAAGGAAATGTGTAGTTTGTGATTAGTCTTTTTCCTTAAATTTAGATATATTGCTAAATCTATGTATGACATCTTCGCTTGCGCTCCGAAAGCCACAAATTGGACCCAGCGAGAGTGGCGTATCGAATTATGTGTGTATGGCTTGGTATTGCTTACTTCTCTCGGAAATTAACAATCAAGCCACACAAGTTGTTTATGATTACTCGCAAGTCATGCAGTCTAACGACGAAAGGGTCAGAAACAGAATTGATGTAATCCGATTTCAGATTTATTTCATCGCAATTTTGAATTTCCACAAGCGTAGTTTCTGTGTCTCGGGCCAGCGCGAAGAATAGTTTAGTTTTGCACGTTCAACTAGTTTCTTGTTTTGATCCATTAGCATTAGACGTAAAGACTTTTCATTTCAGCAATACACTTTTACTTTCTTTTTTGTCATTGTAATTTCAATTTGCTTTTAAAGTTTTCGGTATCGTAAATCATTGTAGACATCACCTGCAAATATAACATCACGTCTGCTTTTTTCACTCTTTAGAATTTCCGTTTTACCTTAGAAAGACCACAAACCATAAAAGAGTTAAGAAAGAGGTTATTCTGCACATATAGTGCGCCGCACTTTCATCAAAGCTGACATTTATCTCGGATTGACACTAAATGCAGCAATTTCAGGTCAGACACTAAATCTGACTTTACATTTTAGCGCCGCTGTCGTGAAGCGTAACTAGTAGCCAATTTCTACATAAAATCATAAAAGAAGGAAAACTTGATAACTTCTTGAAGTATGCTCTCCTTCTCAGCACCCAAGGTGTGATCCGAGTGATCTTTAGAAAGAGATATTGGTTTAGTAATTTTCAAGTTACGCTTTCTTTCAGCACCTAGTGTGATCTCGGAAGACTCGCGAAAGAGAATTATTAGCTCTACTATAAAGAATAAAAAAATGACATGCATAGAGCAAAGAGACTTTAGGGAAGGTCGACAGCTGAAAGCCAAGAGTTCGATTTTCACAACTCCATCTTCTTCAAGGCATAGACCAGCATCCACCACCTATCTCACCCCCAGCCTTAAGATTTTTGGCCAAAGAACAGCTCGGGATTTGGGAGGATTCTCCTATACCACCCACTTTAAAACCCACTTACAAAACAAAGAAACTTTTCTTCATCCTTCCTCGCTGGGTAAGAACTAGAGGACTATAAGGACTCCAAGAAACCATCATGCAGTAGGAAGCATGCCAGAGGCAGAGGTAGGAGGAGGAGTGAGACAATGAAGATAACAATGGTGAAGGAAATAACGGTGGGAAATAGGACAATTTCTCTTGGGATTCTATAGTCGATGAGGAAACTCATGCACACAATGAAAAATATCTCCACCATCCTGCTTTCTTCCTTTAACTTTTATGATTACGAAGTGAGTGATCCCGAAACGATTGCTGGAGTTGGGTGAAAGTAGTGCGTCAACTTTATGACTATATGGAAGATTCTCAAAAACTTCAAACCTGTTTCTCCAACATTGAAGGGATCTCGCTTTGAATGGTTCATGCGGGACTAGCCACTCAACTCATCAAAGACTTTGGAATGATATGAAACAAACATTTTTGGACAGATACTTTGGACTCATTGTATGCCCACCAATCACAAGGATGAGGTATTCAAAATGATGCAAAAAGAAGATGAAAATTTGGACACCTAAATTGAAAGATTTCAGCCACAACTTGAAAAGAGCAAAGATGAGCAACTTAGATAAATGAAACTTTGAAAGCTCCTCCTATTAAAAGCCATTAGAGATGAATGATAGACATTTTACATGATGGGGAAAGGAGACATTTCTCAAATTCTATTTCATGACATGGTCAGAACCATGTATCCAATTCTCACGAAGATCTCAAACTCGAAAAGGGCCTAGATTCTTCTCTATTAGGGCTGGAGTCACAACCGTCACCGGGATCGGCATAGCAGGTAGATTGGTAATATGCTCGATGAGTTTGAAACTGATATCTCAGGGGTCTTAGTGAACAACTAGACACCCTTAAAAATCCAAAACAAGGTAGTGTTGCGACAAGACAGATGCTTTAGCCATCTCTTTGTCCTGGTAATGTAGAAAGAGACACAAGCTTTAAGGGAATGCCCTCAGATGCAAAAGTTGTAGAAACATGTATGATTTCGCTCTAAAATCATGCGATCAAGGACTGTTCCTTCAATCCCCGGACTCAAAGTCGTTTTTCGAAGAACATCCAACTCAATAGTAATCTCTCGTTTTGCCGCAAGGAGACCTTGGCGGTAGGACAACAACTTCAAGGGTTTAACAACCCTATGAATCTTCAAACCCCACCAAATCGACTCCCTGCAAACAATCTTGCCCCAACATCAAAATTCGTACCAGCCATGGGTACACAGGGATGCAAAATCCTTATGGGAGATTTGCTCAATTTTATCAACATCCTCCATCTTTTCAAAATCAACAAGCTTTCTGACAAATTTCCAAGCCAAAATCCACAACAACTTTCATTGCTATTTCCGCAACAACAACCTTTCTCAACAAAATACAAATCCTCAACTCGCAGTTTTTCCATACCAACAGTAAGACAAATCAATCTTCCACTGCACCTATTAAGCCAAACAACAATAAGAATCCTCAAACTACTTACACGGTAGAAGGACAAACAATCTTTCCTACCCATATGATCGTTCCTCTCAACGACAAAGAACAACCTCCAGTATCTCTGCAGAGTTTTAGACCTTCCATGGGACATTCAAGAGCAAGATACCCTCCGAGGAGGACTCTCAAGTCAAATAAGGGTTCGAGGAAGAATCTCTTCAAAATTCTGTAACTCAAAAAGAAAAGAAAAGCTTAACATCCACAACTCCTATAGTTGAGCAACCCCAGTATCTTCATCTACACCTCCTTTTCCTACGAAAGACCACAAATCTGATAAGTGGAACAAATCTCTGTCGCCCAACTATGACTTTTCTGTATGTAACTGAAAGAACAAGCTTTGCATTCAAGATTCCATCGCTACAAGCCATTCGAGAAATTCCTCATTCTAGCAAAAAACCATAAAGGAGTTGAGTTTTCAGAAAAGACCAGAAGAAAGCTGAATGGACACAAGAAGAACTCCACAGCAGAAAGATTGCGTACATTATGATGGGAAAATTGCCATGCGTAACATGTAGATCCAGAAGTCCACCTGTTTCAAGACACATAAATGGGACAGAAATTCCAAAACACATTGATCGACTTAGGGCTGCTATCAACATTATGAGTAGACAGACTATGGAATGCAGAAAACTTCTCCTAACCTTCTTTTCACACCTACTTTATCGCAACTTTGCGTATCGACCTGGCTATTAAACCGTATATGGTAAAATAGGAAGATACTTTCGCCTCCTCTCAGATCTTTCGGAATATCCAAAGAGACTTTATGATTTTGACCTCAAAAGTAATCGAGAGTGACATCCAATTATCTTAGGAAGACCTAATGTCAAGCAATGTACCGATGCTTTTATTAGCTGTGAGATCCTGGAGACATGTGCCATTTACCATGGTACACTCGACAAAGAACTAATTTGTATCCTCGCAAAGAGCAATTGGCGTAACAGGAGACAATGAATGGGTCGATGATGAGAACACTATACAACCTGTTTCGTCTACTTTCTGAAATTAGTGAGGATAGTCACCGAACACATTAGAAAATTTTGAGATAACTTCGTAATATGACCCCACACAATTTCGGCCAGACCGACATAGAATATTTATGATCAAGACAAATGTCTTTCTACTCTTGGTGGAAGAGTTTGGCATCTCGCTTTTGAGATTTTTCCAAAAGACATTGAATCATCAACAAACATCTCGGAGAAGTCACAACAAGAAGAACTAACCAGAATCTTGCAAACATTCTACCGCATTTGCGTGAGTAAACCGACATGAAGGGTAGCCGATCCCAGACTCGCATCCACCATATCTATACCGAGGAAAACAAAGAGACCAATCCGTACAACCTCAAAGAAGGATGAATCCAAATCTTAGGAGATAGTGAAAGACAGAGCTCAAAAATCTTCTAATGTAAACTTCCATTTATCCAATTTCGTATGATACCAGATGGGTTTTCCTCCTATGGTTAGTAGTACCTAAAAAGAATGGTAAATGGAGAGTATGCATCGATTAAGGGCTAGGAGTTGAACAAAGCAACTTGAAGGATCACTTTTCCTTTGCCTTTTTACCGATCGAAATATTAGATACATTAGCAGGTAAAAAGTACTTTTCATTTTTGGGATGGTTTTGGGTGGGTTATAATCAAATTCAGTGTAGCACCTCGAAGACGCAGATAAGACCACATTTACTTTGTCCATGGATCTTTGCCACCGAAAGTGCTTCCTTTTGCTACAAGTAATGCACCAGCAACATTCCCAAAGAGCACAAAGATTAGAATCTCTGATCTAACTCCATGACTGTGTAGAGAGGTTTATATGGATGATTTGCAAAGCATTTATGGTAATTCATTTCGAAGAGGCATTAGAAAATTTGGAAAAAGTTCTCACAAGATGGTAAGAGAACAAACCTTTCGTAAGCTTCATGAAAAATGCTTTATGATGTTTACCGAAGCGACTGCTTTATTAGACGTCATATGCGAGACAGATGGTCATTACAGGTTGATAGATCAAAAGTTGAAGTCATCTCCGGTGTTGCCTCATTCCAAATTGACAAAGAAATGTTAGAAGTTTTCTAGATTTTATCGAAGCTACTATGGAAGATCGATAGAAAAACTTCACTAAACAGCATCTCCACCTCTTCAAGTTGCTTACACAGCACCGTGAATTTAAATGATCCCGATCGTCAATCCGCTTTTGAAACTTTGAAAGCAAGAATATCTCGTTAGCACCTATCTTTGAGAGGACCAAATTGGAAACTTCCTTTCCATATTTCTACAGACAGCCATGATGAGCATGCCTTCTTGGAGTCGTGAACGTCAAAAAGATTTAATTCCTTATGCCATTTATTGCACCAAAGAAAATTTTGACCTCACGAAAGTTGAATTACATCAAGGATCGAAAAAGAAAGTTCTCTAGCCGTTGTCTGCGATGTACTAATAAGCTTTAGACATTGCATAACAAAGGCAGAGGTGAAACTTTTTATTCATACCGACCATTACTCCCGCACTAGATATTTAATGAACAAAACCTCGTTACTAATGGCGCAGTGACAAGATGGCTGACACTTTTCGCAAGAATTCAATATTACCGTGTTGGATAGACTGCAGACAGCATTGGCGTGAGCTGATTTCTTGTCTAGAATTCAAATACTTTGGAAGAAGATTCTCCTCGTAGAAGATGATGTTTCGATGAATATTTGTTTGCGTGAACTATTAAGACCCTTTGGTGTGCGCAAAGATATCGCTAACTATTTGGTGACAGTGGAAACCACTCTGCATTTATTTCCAAGAGAAAACGAAAAATTATCTCGAGAGAGTTCGATTTATATTCATGGACTTTCTAACGAATTGTTTAAAACAGTGGCCAAATCTTTGTGATCGTAGAAAGATGTCGTCGAAGAAGAAATGCCTGATATTCTTAAGGTACGTCATGATGAACCATGCGCGACACTTTCATGGTACAAAAGGACTACGCCTAAAAATCCTTTTCCTCTCGGGATATTATTGGCCTTTCTCTTCAAAGATGCAAAACAATATGTCAAAAGGTGTGATAGTCGCCAAAGAGTAGGAAACCTTCACTCCTTTCAAATGACAAATGCCATTGCAAACAGCAGAAAACTTATTGAACCCTTTGAAAAATGTAATAGATTTCATCGACCCATTAATCCACCATCGGTTAGCAAAAGAAGCACATATTGGTTTGGTAATCGATTATGTTACTAAATGGGTAGAAGCTAAACCATTAGTATCTCATGCCATCGAAAACTCAGCGAGCCATTTTCCTTTATTAGGATATTTTTACTCGCTTTGGTGTTCCAAGAGAAATTGTAACAGATCAGGGGAGCCAATTCACATCAAATTTGGTGGAGAAGTTGATGGAAGAATACAAAATCAAGCAAAGAAGATCTACTCCTTACCATCCACAAGCAAATGGTCAAGTGGAGTCCACAAACAAAGTTCTTGAAAGTATCATCACCAAAACTGTTCATCTACATAGAAGAGATTGGGCAGAAAGGCTTCCAGAAGCCTTGTGGGCCTACAGAACTACATGGAGGAATACAACAGGACATTCTCCCCATGAACTTGTTTATGGGAAAGAAGTCTTGTTCCCCATTGAGTTCCAAGTCAAGACCTTCAAGATAGCAGTTCAGTTGGGAATGGACTTATCAGAAGCCCAAAAGCATAGAATGGAGCAGTTGAATGAGCTAGATGAGATCATACAAGAAGCAATTCTAAGAACTGATCTAGTTCAATATCAAAGAACTAAATGGCATGACAAATATATCAAAGATAAGAAGTTTCAAGAAGGAGATTGGGCATTGTTATTTGACTCCAAGTTTAAAGATTTTCAAGGGAAATTTCAGACTCATTGGCTTGGGCCATATGAGATTGACAAGAACTTTAACAATGGAGCTGTAAGAATCAAGACCATTGATGAGTTTCAAACTCCTCTTTTAGTGAATGGCCATAGATTGAAAGTTTATCATAAGCCACTTTCTAAAGAGGATTTTGTCAAATTGTTTCAAGAAAGTTCTGCCATTAGGCTGGTACAGAAGAATTCTTCTTCTTCACCAGCCTAGCTTTTGTTTTTCAAGTTTTAAAATAAATAAAAAAAATAAAAAAAATAAAAAAAATAAAAAAAAGAGAAAAAAAAAATGGTATAAGCCTGAAAACCAATCATTGATTGGCAGTCTTATACAGAAAATATGGGGTGAAAATCAGGGACACCTGACACTCTATATTTTCCAAAAAAAAATTATGTCTTTCATTTCATTTCATCTCACCACCCACTCCATTTCATTCCACTTCATTTCATTTCATTTCATTTCATTTCACTTCATTCCACTTCATTTCATCCATTCCATCAATAAAAATCTTTTTATGGCCATTTCCACCGATATTTGTCATTTGTCTACTTCGTTTCAAAATTTCCAATAGTCAGGAAGTCATTTCCGTACCGACATCCGCTCTCAGCAATGACCAGCTTCCACAGCTCAAGCAGACTCAGCCTACTACTAATTAAGCCAAAAGAATGTATGCTTAGTTGTTATTTTCATACCATGAAATAAAATGGCAGAGAGGATCAATGGGACATTCAAGACACTAATGAAGACTAATCAGCTTCAAAGACCACAAAAAGCAAGGATTCCAAAGGTGCGGGGCCAAGTTTATTTCAAATAGTATCGAAAACACATTTTTATGTAATTTTAAACTATGAGCTCTACCCATAACGCGCAATGATTATATTGACAGTCCCGTAACCTTCCACGATCTCTATGTTATCCTCTTGCATTTATTCACAAACGGTTTCATCATTGAAATTTCGACTCTCACTCATGTTCAAATATCCCACCGTAGATAATGATACGTATTTGAGTTGACAAAGGACTCTTACAAGCCGCATAACTTCATAATCATTGATTGAAACGTGTTCATATTTATGACACAGCCACCAAAATTCAAAATGTGGCCGAATGCATTATACTTTGTTAACCTCTTTGTCGTGTCTCTGTCGTGTTTACAAAACCCCACTCTACTCATTCTCACTCCCTGTTTCATTCCATTCCATTCCTTTTGCTCACTCTCATTCCCGTATATCCACCCACAGTCTTATTCCATTCTGTTTATGGTGCTCATTTCCATTTTGTGATAACATCCCCACAGTATTGTGCTAGATTCTGTGTATTCCATCGTTCCATTTCCACTTAAACCCTCACAGAGGCAAGCCTGTGAAGCACAGAGAAGTAAAATGGGAAAATTATTAAGGGCAGAGCCGGAAGGACCGAAGTTTATAGAGGGATTTCCACAAGCAAAGGAGATGTTGAGGAAAGCTAAATGGCTGCGTTTTATTCAGAAATTCAGGGGTTACCACAGAGAAGTTACAAAAGCGTTTGCAAGATCATTTGATGGCTCGGAAGCAGAAGTGGGAGACCTCAAGTTTTTGGTCAATGAAGCATCAATAGCAACAGCCACAGAGCTTCTTCAGGAAGGAGAACGTTGATTCAAAAATAAAAGTATCAGTGATGAGGCATGGAGAACAATCCTCCGAAATCAAGGTATGGATATCACTGTTTTCAAAAGAGGAATCCCTGTGCATGCAATAAAAGATGAATGGGCCACTTTACTACTCATTGTTCAAAAATTTATTACATGTGAAGGCCGCTTTGGCTCTATGTACATGTATCATACTAGGCTATTGATGAATTTTCTTGAAAACCAAACTCTCAATCTTCCTTATTTCCTATTCAATAGCTTGAAGAAAATGGCTGTCACTGTGCAAAAACACCTAGGAGATGTAGAGCCTCATTTATATCATCATGGGTTTATAAAAATTTTGATTGAAAAGGAGCTAAAAGAAAGAAAAGATACATGGGAACAATTCCTAGTTAGAAACTTCTTTGAAGAACCTCAGGAAATTCCTGAAGGTAATCCAATTAGAAGGAGTAGAAGAAAGAAAATGGATGTTGAAACCCAAGTTGCTCCTACACAGGAAGTTCCCGCAGCTAGCACAACAAAAAGAAGTAGAAGGAAAAGAACAGTAGATGAAATCCAAGATACTTATACTATTACTATGAAGAAAAATGATAGGGAAGAGAGATTGATAAAAAGGAAGAAGAAGGAAATCAAAATTAAGAAGCCAAAAATATCAAAAGGGAAAGAAATTGTTGAGGCTGTCCATAAAACCTCTTCTTCTGAAAAATAAGATCACCAAATTCTGTCTGAGAGATTAATTTTTCTTCAAAAACAGTCATCTCTATCTAAGAAGGCAAAAACAGGAAAACAAGAACAAAAGGGTAGTGTACCACAACATGTGAGGAGAAGTAGCAGGCTTAAGGGAAAACTGAGAAAAACACAAATTAAAGGTCCTCATTTCATTGATTTGGGTGAAGAGACATCTGAACAGTCTCAAACCGACCATAGTCCATTTCAGTCAGTTAGTGAACCTGACTCCTTTCACTCCCAATCAGACAATGAGTGTACTCCATCTTATTCTCAGCAAAATATTGATGAAAGTTCTCCTCAGCCAAATTTTGAACATAATTCTCCCTTGCAGCATTTTGAGGACAGTCCAATGAAAAAGACACCGGAAGTAGACCCCAAATAGCAGGAGGTCTATGACTATATAGAATCCCTGGAGAAGGCAGCCACAGGTCCAAGTACCTCTTCTACTCAGCCTCATACATTGCAGGATGACTTGGTTCAGTCATTAAAACAGGAGATTTTTGAGCTTGAGCTTTTGAACCGGCATATCAAAAATGAAAATGAAACACTCAAAAAGCAAGGCAAACTGGACAAGATTATCCATGACAATACTATGTTACATTTGGGTATTTGGCAAAAGAAGAATAAGAAGCTAAAAAGGAAATGCCAAAAATTGAGCAAAGCACTTGTGAATATCAAATTCAGGTGCCTCATGAAAAAACCCAGAATGATGGCAGTACCAAAGAAGAAGAGAAGGGGGTTAGATGTGCTGGCTGAAGTATCAAGGCACATGAATTGAACAAAGAGTGTCAAAATTTTGGGTGCATGAGGACATGCAACACCTTCACAGTGGGGGTATGTTGAGTCCCGAATTTTCCTCTTTTCCATACACTTTTCCATATCTTTTTCACTCACCTAAACCTCCAAAATTGTCAATATCATGTGCAAAAGGGTATCTAACATGGTTTTTAATTATGTTTGTGTGTTTTCTATTTGATTTAGATTTTGTTCATACAACTGCGGAAACTTGTCACTTTCCGCAGCTGCTGCAACTTTCCGCAGCTATTTTGTGGAAATCAATGTTACAGGTGTCAACGAAGGAAACGAGCCACATGGGCAGGCTAGGAATGACAAGGACATGGTTCGTGTCCTATTGGTTCAAGTAAATTCGTCAAGGAAAGCCGCGGTCAAAGCCATCCACGTGGAAGTCAACCGTGGAGTTCTATGTCGGCTGGACTCTGTTTCGTGGCATAGAAACATCCATACGGCCGTTTCCAAGCTTACGGAGGTTAATTGACATCTGTGCAAAGTTCTGGAGTTGAATTTAAGCGCCCACCTTCCATAGATCCGTTTTTCAACATGGCCATACTCCTAAATCCGTGGCCTTAGTGGTCTACGTGCTGGCTGCTATCATAAACTTCAGGAGACAGTTACATTTTATTGCTTTATAAAGAGCGTTTGCATACGCACGCAGAGTTAGTGAATGTGAGTTGATAGTTGTTAGTTGATATATCTGTTAAGTTTATGTGCGTACTCTGTTATGTGGTGATTACGCTGCCTTGAGCCGTAATACCACCAGCCTGTAATGAACCGGCTTGTCGTAAAAGACTCGTTTTCAATTTATCCGTGTTGAGGATCGTACTGCAGTCGTGTAGAGGGTCTCCGCTCACCGTGCTCGTGTATTAATGTATATATATTTACTCATTTCTTTAAAAGTTTATTGTATCATACATCCATTTATATGTTCATATTTCATAGTTGTTTATTTCTCGTCTTACATATTTTCACACTTCCATTGCATTCTTGTCTTTCATGTTTTTATGATTGGTAAATCCACCGATCGCTCTTTCAGTAAGCTAGTATTTTCACCGGGGCATTTTCATAGTATTTTAGCTAATGATATGAAACTGACATTATTCTGCTGCTAGTTTCCTTTTCATAGCATTTGTTTAATTTCAGTTTTGCTTTGTTCATTTCAGTTTTTTTTATCTGATTCAGTAGTTAAATTTAAATATATTAAGCTACTCATAGTGTCTTCGGTTACCTCCGAAAGCCACAGCTGGACTGATGGTGAGGGGCTGCTTGATGAAATGTGTAGTTTAGTATTAGTTTCCTTTCTGCAAAATTAGATATATTAAGCTGCTCATAGCGTCTTCAGTTACCTCCGAAAGCCACAGCTGGACTGATGGTGAGGGGCTGCATGATGAAATGTGTAGTTTAGTATTAGTTCCCTTTCTGCAAATTGAGATATATTAAATCATGTATGACATCTTTCACAGCTCGAAAGCCACAAATTGACCGATGGTGAGGGACTGAATTATGTGTGTATGGTTTAGTATTAGTTTACTTTCTGCAAATTAAATATCAGTTACACAAGTTGTTTATGATTACTTCCGCAAGTCATAGCTGGTCTAATGATGAAGGGTCAGAAAATGAATTGATGTAATCTGATTTAGATTTATTTCATTGCAATTTTGAATTTCCATAAGCGTAGTTTCTTTTGTGTTCAGTTGGCAGCAAGAATAGTTTAGTTTTTCATGTTCACTAGATTAGCAGCACTTTTCATTTCAGCAGTTTACTTTCTTTTGTCATTGTAATTTCAATTTGCTTTTAAAGTTTCAAGATTGGTAAATCATTATAGGGGATATCACTTCCTTGAAGAAATATAACCAAGCTTGCTTTTCACTTTAGAATTTCCATTTTACCTTAGAAAGACCACAAACGACAAAAAGTTAAGAAAGAGGTTATCTTGCACATATAGTGCGCCGCACTTCATCAGCTTACGATTCCCGGATTGACAATTAAATGCAGCAATTTAGGACACACTAAATTGACCAAACAGTTGTCATAAGAAACAACGTTAAAACAACGTTAAGGAAGCTGACTTTAACCAGGAATATTTCATGGACATTTAATTTTAAGACACTGAAACCAAACTCTGTTGTTTCATCTTTTAAGAGTCGAGAAACAAGCAAAGGGTGACTCTATCACTTTCAGGTTGAACGAGCACGAAAGGACAAGTGCTCGATGATCTTTTAAAATTTAAAGAGTCAGTAAAAATAAAAAATGACTGCTCAGGTAATCTAAGCAAGAGAGTATGCCAAGTTTCTGTGAACTGCCCTATACACCTTGGTGATCAAATGAAAGAGAAATGACCAATGACTTGACGTACGTATGGATAAAAGGATTGCAACCTAGAGGGGTCTCCCTTTATATACTCGATGGTATGGGGAGCACAAGTCCGTACTAGCGTTGTCTGGAGCTAGATGGCGAACGACAGCAACTAGGTTTTAAGACACCAGAACACGTCTCTAACTTAGACCACTAGAATATTTTGTTAGGTTTCAATGTTGCCTTAGGTTAATTGAAATAAATTTTAACGTTGATCTTGGATTAAGTTTCAATTTCCAGGCCTTAACGTATGTCGGATCTGAAATCTTCCTTAATGCAAAACTATATGCAGAAGGATACCATTTTTGTTCAATGAAATCTATCTACGAGAAGGAAAGAAAACTGTCAAGCAATAGCGAATATTGAAATCATGCGAAAACATCTACTAATGCATCTAATGCAATCTATAGAAAACGAAAAACTCTTTCCTAGTCGATACAATGCTAGTTATGCGAGAGAACGTTTCATTTTCGAAGCAAAATAAATTAAATATTTTTGTTTTTTTCAATGCAATAGAGCAAAAAATGCACTAAATGACATGAAAAGCAATACTAAACACTAGCTTGAGAGAGCGAATGCAAAATTTGAAACAGAATGACTCCTCCAACATAAAACAAACACAACAATAGTCAAACCAATGCTACAAACTTTTCAAATCAAAGAGAAATCTCTAAAATGACCCATGCAAGCAATGTAATCGGTGCTTGGAGCAAGAGGAAGAAAAATCAAACAAGCAAGGCAATGATCATTCAACTAATGAACATACTCAACAAGATCAAAGAGACCAAGAGCAATTAAATAGGGAACGAATTCGACAGCTTATCAAGAAACTTGATCTCCAAACAGAAGGCTCAGTGCACCAAGGCACTCAGAAACCCTAAGACCTCAAGTCACACTAATAAGAAATGGACAAACAACTGAAGAAAATGAGCCTCTAGCAATCAAAGACAATTCAAAACACTTCAATTACTCTCAAGAATAACCCAGAAACAAGTACAATCAACCAAAAACTCATGAAAATCTCACACCCAAAAGCTCACAGGGGTCAGCGCGACTGTGAGGCGGTATTTAGCTCCAAACAGGCGATGGCACGAGTGCTACAAAAGCAACATGCGCCAATCGGCGCGACTATCCAGGGGAAAACTGTGCCAAGCCAGTTAACCAATGAAAAGGGAAAAACTCAATAGAACAGAGGTCAATCTTGACACTCTGGGGCTGAACAAGGGTTTGAAGCACAGTTAAACAACCAGAAAGGTAAAGAACAAGACCGAAAACCCAAAAAATGACCCTACAAGATCAAAGACAAACTCACACTGATCCCCAGTGGAGTCACCAACTTGTTATGTAGGTAAATCCTCTCTGCGAACAGAGACGATCCCTCTAGCCCCAGGGTGGGTCTAGTAATAAGGAATCATGCTAAGGTGTAGGTTGCTAGATATTCGAATGAAAGATGACACGATAAGATAGCCTACCTGTGGTCCAATGCTATTTTCAGTAGTTGTAGTGGTGATGAGAACTTCTCGCTCCTGATTCGGCAAGTCATAATCCCTTCGCTTATCGCACTTGGTCACCTGCACAAAGATCAGAAAATGAAAACCACATCCCACATACTAATTTCATCCAAAATCTACTAGTCAGTCAGAGAAGACTAGCATATTGCATTCGATAAATATAAAACACAATACGGGAACCAGACAATAGTCACTTATATTAATAGGTAGAAAGAAGAGATAAAACCATGCTTTGACATTGCGGTCTCCTCCAGTGGGGCTTGGGTGAGGCACGTCTCAAAGCTCGTCAGGGAATTCGGACAGGATAAGGAACCTCTGGATGGATTTCTCCTTGTTCTACCTTCTCAATAACTCGGTTATTCAACTATAGCTTAATCTTTCAAGTTCAACACTTCAGCGATATAATTCTCTTTGTTCAGCTTCAGCTACAGCTACAAATAGTTTTCATAAAGAGAGAAGGCTTGTTTATATAGAGGCAAAGGAGGAGGTTGGGATCCCTACAAAGGTGGAAGGGAGGCCTATCCTTTAGGAGTGTTCCAAGGAGGTGGAAACTACTAACTAAAGGAGGAGCCTCGTGGTTGTTTCAGTTCGACCACTCCCAATGACTCATTCCTGAGGTGGTTGGAATGGAACCACCGCCTCTATTTTTAAAAAACATTTCATAAATAGCTTGGCGTGGGCATCACACTAGGACAGAGCGCCAAGTGGCTCAGGCTTAGTGTAAAATTCCCAAGTCGGCGTGAGGAGGTAAAGGGCTACTCGTGCCAAGGAAAAAATAGGGATTTTCATAGCTCTGCTTAGGGAAATGTCAACAAGGAGAATGTTGCCTTCATCAAAAGGGATGCAAGGATGTAATTTGCAAAGCATGACACTGTGCATTGGTCACATAAATGGCCCTCCAATGTGCGAGTTGGGGATTGCAGGGATAGTGACAAAATGTTGTGTAATAGTAATGTATGAGTATTCTCAGAGCGAGAAACAGATAGGGAGACTGTGAGAGAGAATAGAGGATATTACAGCAGATCTATTGTAGGTTGTGTCTCTTCATTTTGTTGGATAATAGAAAGAAAGGACTGGCTGTTCGGGGTGGACGTAGCCCAAACTGGGTGAACCACGTATATCTGTGTCTCTCTAGTTTTATGTTTTTTGTGTGTTTGTGTTTTCCGCATATTTTATGTGTCGCACTGCTCTATAATATATAATTTTCTAACCGAAATAAGAACTCCAAGAGTTCTATTTGTTGCCTCATCCCTGACAAGCGGAAGTACTTTAACAAGCCACAATCTCTTAAGGCTCTTACTATACCCGGATCATTTAGGGAAACCATATTTTGTTCTTCATGCTCTCTTTCTCTCCAAGTAATCATCATTCTAGTCCGATGAAATCCTGAAGCATAACCATAAGACCTATTAGACTCCTTTTCATTCAAAAAATTAGGCAAATTTTGGGTACATTGCAAGAATAAAAAATGAGAATTATGCCCAACGCAGTCTTGAACAAGGGACAATGCATTGCATATGCACCTAGGCTTCAATTTAGGTGCTCCACAACGCAGTTTTCGTGCTCAAAGGTGCGTTGCCCTCTTCTGAAAAATAATTTACCCTAAGGGGCCCAAATCCTTAAAAATTTGCAATGAAAGGAAATGAATTGACTACTGAAATAAAGAGAGGGTTTATGGCACCAACCTGGATCAAATGGCGATGAAAATTGTCCACAGAAATGATCGCAATCAATGGTTGAAGTTCGGGGGAAAAAATAGGTTCAGAGCTCCAAAATGAAAATGGTAACTTTTGAATGGTAAAAATGAATAGTAAACTCTTTTTATTATTCATTTGATTATTTGCAAATCATATTTATTGTTGTGACTATGGTTTTATTCTATTTTTATCATGGAATAGGTATTTTTAATCCATTTGATGTTGTTCTGAATAGGTTTTACAACTGAAGAACAGATTAGTCATGTAGATTTATTTCAAGAATGATTTGACCACAAAGCATACTTTTATCCTTATTTTTTGAGATTTGTTAAAAACGAAAAAGGACTTGAAGAGCACTTTTATCTCTTTTTCGAGCTTCGATAACAGCGAAAAAGGAACCCCTGGAGTCTTCTTTTAGCTCTTTTTAGACTACGATAATGTGAAAATATTGTCGAGCACTTGTCTTTGCGAGCTCGTAAAAGTAAATGAATTGATATCTACTCAGTATAAGTTTAACCCTTTTCTGGACTAAGATAGATTATTTACAAAAAAGGAATGCCTTAGTCGAATATGGCTAAGAGATTCCCTCATATATTATTTTACACTTTTTCAAATCTGAGCAACAACTTTATGAAAAAGGTACTTATGGAGTTTTCTTTCGTCCTCTTTTTCAAACTTTCTAAATATGAAAAAGGACCAAATTTTCACTGTCGTTAGGCTCGTTAAAACATAAAATAGCGACGGGCTTTTCGATCATGGCAAGAATTGAGTTTCATTCATTGCTAGACTCCTTAAATTATTAAATAGAGATATGTTATTCGCCTGAAATGTTATCCTCCTCAATCTTGTTAAAAAATAAAGAGGTACTAGTCGACAAATGACTGGGGAAAATTTGGGAAAGTGAACAGAACTTTTTATGATAGCAGGTCGCTCTTGAACATGACACTTCACTCCATCATCGTGATTGTTTGGGTTGGGTAATCTTCTTGATGGTTCATTCATACCTATGGTTCATCATACCTTCGCTTCGGTTTTGGGTCAATGTTGCCAACTCATCTCAGTGTCGCCAATATGTTCAAGAGAAGTCATCTAGTGAATACTCATCCTTTTGCAAAACTCATAAACCTTCATTCTCATGAAAATCATCCCTGAACATTGCTATATCAAGTCATACCTTTGTCTCTGAAATCAGTAACTCCTGTTTTGCAATAAAGTGACTTCCTGTCAATGACAAATCATTATCTAGGAAGTTCACTTAGAAACATCATATTCCAGTACCATGAGGCTTGTTACGACATCGACAAGATCCTCGCTTCCGGACTTTTAACCGAAAGATTTTGTTTGGCGTTCGACATCAAATCAACTATTCACGCCTTACAAAATGTATTGCAGTACCTTGAGGGCCATTAACATTAATGGTGGTTCTCTCGCGTTTGTTAACAGCTCACATCATTAGCTGGTAATCAAACGATGTCTTACCATGTTCGACTACAAATCATATATTCACATGTAGGTTTTAACCCTGAACAGAAATGATCTACTCACGAATGTTATAACAGAAAATAAACAATAGCGAGAGCATAAAACATAAAACAGATAAACACAGAGATTTTCCCCTGGATCCCAAATCGGGACGACCAGCTTGATTTTTCATTATATTCCTTTTAGTGTTACAACACATATATATACATGCCGAAACATACATAAACCCCAATCCATTAACCTTGGATTAGAACATAACCGTAGTTCCCTTGACCGATCTACAAAAATACTGTGGCCAGCCGAAACCATCGTACCCTAATACCATGTGCAAAACCACGGGACGCGACTACCCACCGGAAATTAAGGACCAAAAACATTCTCGTGGGGCCACAGGAGAGCTTAGTCATTGGGCCAATTCTTCAACACCCATTGTTTCTCTACACCAAGAGAACTTCTGAGTGCTCACAGACTTCGTCAATGCATCCGCAACATTCTTCAAAGTGTCCACCTTTACCAGCAACACCCTTTTAGCCTCAACCATATCTCTAACAAAGTGATATTGAACATCAATGTGCTTTGTCTTTGAATGATAAGCAGGGTTCTTAGCCAAGAAAATTGAACTTTGGCTATCACAGTCTATCCTTATAGCTTGCTATACCAACCCCATACTTGAACACAATATCTGCAACCAAACTGCTTCCTTGCTTGCATGAGTGGCTGCTATGTATTCTGCCTCTGTAGTTGAAAGAGCCACTACAGACTGTCTTTTACTCATCCAACTGACTGCGGCTCCAAATAGGCTAAACACATACCCACTTGTAGATCTTCTTTGGTCCAGATCTCCAGCCCAGTCTGCATCAACAAAACCACGAATGTCCAACATTCTTTCCAATCCTGGTCTTCCATGGTAGCACAAGCCATAATCACTAGTGCCACGTAAATATCTGAAAAACCGCTTCACTGCTGTCCAATGCTCCTTCCCTGGGTTTGACATAAACCTTCTCAATACTCCCACTGCATGTGCAATGTCTGGTCTAGTACAGACCATTGCATACATCAGGCTACCCACTACACTTGCATATGGAACACGGGACATATCCTCCTCTTCTTCTTGTGTCTTGGGACACTGTTCGGCAGATAGCTTTACACCTACAGGAATAGGAACATTCACCGGTTTACTATCCCGCATATTGAACCTCTGCAATATAGTCTCGACATACTTCCTCTGGTTTAACCAGAGCTTCCTCTTTGCCCGATCTCTCTTAATTTCCATGCCCAAAATATAGTTTGCAGCACCCAGATCCTTCATGTCGAATTTGGAGAACAGTTGGGTCTTCAAATCTTTGATAATTTCTTTGTCATTTCCAATCAACAACATATCATCCACATACAAGACCAAATAAATAACACGGTCACCAATTAATTTAAAATAAACACAGTGATCCTCCTTGCTTCTGGTGAAGCCAAGTCCCCGTATATAGGTATCAAATTTCCGATACCACATCCTTGGTGACTGTTTTAACCCATACAGAGACTTCTTCATCCTGCATACCAGTTCTTTCTTACCCTTCACCATAAAGCCTTCAGGTTGCTTCATGTAGATCTCCTCTTCTAGATCCCCGTGAAGAAAAGTTGTCTTCACATCCATCTATTCTATCTCAAAATCAAATGCAGCAGCAACAGATAAAAGTAATCTAATAGAAGTAACTTTGGAAACAGGAGAAAAAATATCACCAAAATCAATTCCCGGCACCTGGGAATAACCTTTTGCTACCAACCGAGCTTTGTATTTCTCCACCTTGCCTTCTACATTCATCTTCTTCTTAAACACCCATTTTCTCCCGATGGGCTTCCTTCTCGCCGGCAACTCTACCAGATCCCATGCCTCATTTTTGTGCAAGGATGCCATCTCATCAACCATGGCCTCCTTCCAGAGTTTTCCATCCTCTGAATCTACTGCCTCCCTGACAGTTCTGGGATCATCATCAGTTATAGTTAAGGAAAAACCTGAACAAAAATCAGATCGACTGTACCTTTATGGTTTCCTTCTTTCCCAAACTGATCTTCTCAAAGTTGGAGTTTGTGGCTCTTCCTCTTCTGAATCTTCTTCTGCTATAGAGTCTGATTCATCCTCATTTAGCTCAAACTCTATCTTCTCAAGTTCCTTTGGTAGGATTTCATGTGTAACAACATCTTTCACCTCTCTAAACACCACATCTCGATTGTACACAACCTTCCTTGTTTCTAGGTTCCAAAGCTTGTAGCCCTTTAAACCATCCTTATACCCAATAAAGATGCACCTTTCAGATTTATTATCCAACTTGGTCCTTTTCTCCTTTGGAACATGTACATATGCATCACATCCAAATACCTTTAGATGTGAAAGAGAGGGTTTCTTACCAGTCCATACCTCATGTGGGGTCTTATCCTCCAACGCTGATGAAGGTGATCTGTTAACTAAGTAACATGCAGTCTCCACTGCCTCTGCCCAGAATTCTTGTCCCAACCCGGTACCACTGAGCATGCTTCTTGCCTTTTCCATCAGTGTTCTATTCATTCTTTCTGCAACTCCATTTTGCTGAGGTGTATATGGAGTAGTCTTCTGTCGTGCTATACCACACTTCTTACAGAACTCTTCAAATTCATTCTTGCATAACTCCCCACCATTATCTGTCCTCAGCGCCTTTATCTTCTTCTCTGTCTGGTTTTCCACCAGAGCCTTAAATTCTTTAAATTTGTCAAAGACTTCAGATTCCTTCCTCAAGAAATATATCCATGTATTCCTTGAGAAGTCATCTATGAATGAAACATAGTACACAGACTTTCCCAGTGATGGAACTGACACAGGTCCAAACACATCAATGTGCACAAGTTCTAATATCTTGTTCGCCCTCTTAGCACCAGAAGGAAAACTCACCCGATTTTGCTTCCCATATACACAATGTTCACAGAAATCGAAATCCAGAGAGCAATTAGACATACCTTCTACCATGCCATTTCTATGCAGTATCCGAAGGCCCTTCTCTCCAATATGTCCAAGCCTTTGATGCCATAGCATGGTCTTTTCTCCAGAGACAGCTAGGCTTTCCGCTCCACTTTCAGGAACCATAGAATTGTTACACCCATCAATAACAGTGCTACCTTGTAGCTTGTACAAAGTTCCAGTCTGAACTCCCCGCATTAATACCAGTGCTCCCCGAACCATCTTGCAGGCATCTTTCTCGAACACTATTTTTACACCTGCATCATCCATCTTGCTTACAAAAATCAGATTTCTGGCCAATGTAGGAATATGCAAAACACCAGGAAGTGTTCTAATCCTCCCACCTTGTAGCTTCAACTTGACCTTTCCACGTCCGACGATTCTGGCCTTCCTATCATCCCCTAGGAAGACATCACCACCATCATATTTCTCATACTCGCAGAACCACTCCCTATGGGGAGTGAAGTGAAAGGATGCACCTGAGTCAATCAACCATGACTCATGATCTACATGTGTATTTGAAGAAGAAGCCAATACACATCCCCACCTTAATTCGAGGTGGTTTTTTCCTCTGCAGAAGGAGCATCTTCAGATCCCTTTCCTTTCTCAGGAGCTTTAGATCTGCAATCCTTTTTGTAGTGCCCTTCCTTTCCGCATTTCCAGCACACCTTTACAAACTTTCCAGGAGATTTAGATCTCCCTCTAGATTTAGATCTCCCACTCGAAACCTTATTCTTGTTTCTGCTCTGGGACCTTCCTCGTACAGATAAGGCATCTCCATTCTGACCCTCCATATTTCTCCGTCTCATTTCCTCCGACAGCAAGGCTGAGACAATGTCATCAAAATTCAAGGTAGTTGTATTGCTACCTATTGTAATAACCAGACTGTCCCATGAATCTGGTAGAGAACACAACAAACTGATGCACTTATCTTCATCTGAGATTTTAATATCAACAGATGATAGCTGACTTACCACAGTATTGAAGGCGTTCAGATGCTCTGTCACCAAGTCTCCATCCTTCATCCTCAGGTTATACAGCTTTTTCCGCAAGAACAATTTATTCACCAGAGACTTAGAATGGTACAAAGTCCCTAGCTTGTCCCACAAGGTCTTCGTCGTAGCTTCCCCAGATACATTCAACAATACTGAATCTGAGACACACAACCGTATTGTGCTCTTAGCCTTCCGATCCAGTTTCTTCCAGTCTTCTTCTGACATTGTCGTTGGTTTAGTACCTGGATCTACCGCGATCCACTGATATTTATCCACCAGCAGATCCTCCATCTTGAGCTTCCATAACTCAAAACTCTAACCATTTAATTTCTCGATCTCTATCTTCCCGCTGCTCGCCATATTCTTTCACCACAAGAAGCGATCTCGCAGATCTCCCACTGAATAGGGTCTACCTCAGGCCTCAGCAAAAAACCCTCAACAACAAAGGCATCCCTTTGAAGCCGAAACAACTCCGATATCAAATGTAGGTTTTAACCCTGAACAGAAATTATCTACTCACGAATCTTATAACAGAAAATAAACAATAGCGAGAGCACAAAACATAAAACAGATAAACACAGAGATTTTCCCCTAGATCCCAAATCGGGACGACCAACTTAATTTTTCATTATATTCCTTTTAGTGTTACAACACATATATATACATGCCGAAGCATACATAAACCCCAATCCATTAACCCTGGATTAGAACATAACCATAGTTCCCTTGACCGGATCTACAAAAATACTAGGGGTTGAAAACCATCGTACCCCAATACCATGTGCAAAACCATGCACAAAACCATGGACGCGGACTACCCACCGGAAATTAAGGACCAAAAATTTTCACGGGGGCTACCGCCCCCCGCGCGTGCTTAGTCGTGGAAATAATATAACACACACCCAACATCGCATGGCTAGACTTGTACCCGAATGATCGAGTGAACGAGATAAGAAGACCCTAGATCTAGTTTCAGCCATCTGGGCTGCGATTTCAGGATTGTTGTACACATCATCTGTACGGTGGCCTTACATACATATCATCATCCGAACATGCGCCTATATCTGTAGGCATGTTTGTATTGGGCAACATTCCAATGTAGACGACTTTCTACACTATGTACATGTTATTAGATATTTTATGTGTTGAGCATGGGAATGTCTTCCCTCAGCAATTCATGATCAAGAGGATATATCATGATGTAATGTATTGTAAGATTGATGCAAGTCACCACTTCGCTTCAGCCCCAACCCATCACAGTGTAAAGCATCTCATTCAAAAAATATTGTTATTATTATTCTGACTTCATGCTTTAGGGGGCAATCTGTTATAGGTCAATTTGGGCACCATTCCCAATGACCTAGTTAAACTGGACATCATCCCCATAACCAATGAATAGGGTCTATCATCCCCTATCATTTCAGTTGTTGCATGCCCTAAGTCAAAGAACAAGAACAAATCATCCATGACTTCCATTGCAAGGTTTCCAAGATTTGAAGTACATGTTATATCACCTATGAGCTCACCAATGCAGTTTCTCAAGGGGCTAACTATTTTTCATATGCAGACACCTCCATTCAAGGGTGCTCTGCAAAGCACTTCCCGACACTCAAGGGTGCATTGGTCAATTGGGAGCGAAATTCTCATTGTTCCAGAAACTCCACATGGCTAGTGCCTTCTAGAAGAGTGCATATGTGTCAAAATTCTAATCCATGTGTCCATTAAACACCTATGAGGTTGGGAACATGTCTTGCCTATTATTAGAAATTCATTGATTGTGAAACTACCTTCAGCTCATCTATAAATTGAGCACAGATCCTAGTGCTTGAGAAGGAAGAAATTGGGTAGAGAAATGCTCGTGGAATTTCAATTTAGGATTTTATTTGAGTGATATGCTACTAGAGAGATGTTCATTGTGACGAGGCTGGGATGATGTTGGAGATGGTGACATCAAATCAATCGCTGGTTGTAACCTCCCCTTCTATCCATTAATAAATATTGTTGCTTACTTTCCCACATATGTATCTGTATAAGCTTCTATATTTCATATTATGAGTTCTTATCTGATGTATATGTTTCATGTTTCATTGATTTAAATGAATAACTTGAATAGCCATCTGTATATTGCAATCTCTTTTTTGTTTAGTGTTCATTCTTGCAAGAAATTTTTTGGCGATCTAGCTTAGATTTGAAGCTACAGCAAGAGTGACAGAAGGAGAATAGGAAGCGCTTAGACTCCAAGTAAGTTTCTTAATCTATTATGTGTGTATATTTACTGTTAGGAAAAGTAGTTGTAAAGTCTTTAATCTGTTGTTCTAAATGGGCACCACATTTAGAAAAGAATGTTTTATCTGTAATACACAATTCCGCATAAGACTCTCTAAGAGAATATTTTCCATGGAAATCATAGATTTTTGTATTTCTTCCTTATTTTTATTTATCTTATTTTATATTCCTTCCTTATTTTCATTCATCTTCTTTTCCATTTATCTTTTAAGCATTTCTTGAGAACCTAAGAAATCCACCTTTTTCAACATTCTACCATCCATTTCATTTAATTTCTTCTCTAATTGAGATAACCTAAATTCTAAGTCTTCACTTTATTCATAAGTCAAGGATGGGCCTTCAGGAGATTTAATTGGTGTAGTAGCTTTCTTTGGACACATTTTAGAAAATAATAAAATCACTCCTCTTTATTACAACAAAATGGGATCTTCTAATCAACAATTAAATCACTAATAAGTTACATACCATAATTTGGAGAATATCATAATGATTGAATTTTTATTGATATATCTATGAGATTTAAGGCCTTATGGATTTGAAATATCTTTTGTAATACTCTAATATGTAGTTTTTGCATTTCCATAGGTGTGAATTGAATCTAATGTTCCAACTGAAAGTTATGATAACTTTCCCAAAACTTGTTGATTTTTTGGCTTCTTCTGATGAGTAAACTTGATTAGTGCGCCGCATGTCTAATTATCGAAATATAATTTTGGATCTTGTAACTGAGATACTTCTATATGTCTCCTGAAATTCCTGAAGATTTCACAATCTCAAAATTCTAAACAACAAGATATAGCAAAAATACTAAACTAATATATTTAAAATGTATTTCATGACTGTTCATGAATCCTAACTTCCATGGGGTATAACGTCAAAAGTATAATGAATCAAATTTTTAAAATGAAACTAGTTATTCCCCAATATTTCTCCTTAATATGGTCCAAGTTTCACTTTATGAAGCCTTATAAAAACATTTATAGCACAAATGCTAAATTGACCTATTTGAAATTGATTTTTGGAGCATACAAAAACCCTAACTTCCTTGGAGCATATCTCCAAAACTATAGAAAACCAAGATGTGTAACAAGAACCAGAATCTCACCACAATTTCACCTCAACGTAGTCCAAGTTTCATAGTCTAAATCCTCACAAAAATAACTTATAGCAAAAATGTTGAACTGACCTGTTTGAGATAGAATTAAGGAGCATTCAAAAACCATAACTTCCTTGGACCATATCTCTTAAAATATAGTGAACTAAGATCTGAAACTTGAAACAGAGATTGCTCGAGATGTTTTCTCAATCTTCTCCAAGTTTCACTGTCTGAAACCTCCCCCCCTAAAAAAAAGGTATAACGAAAATGCCATGATGATTTGGTCGAAAGAGAAAAACCTTAGGATCAAGAGCTCTAATACCAATTGTTATGATCCTTTCACCTTATAAATGATAAACCAATAATTATAGACCTCTTTGAGGAGGAAACCTCCTTTTACAATAAATACAATGAACAATACAATATTTGATGATCCTAAGACTAGTTCTCTTTAGTAAAAATATAAGAGAGAAAGGGTATAATTATAATAAAATGGGACCATGAGGAGTTCTAGTCTACATAATAATATAACAATCGAAATGTAATCATTCAATATCTATGGCTTAATAAGGGGTTTTTGGGTTAAGATAGGGCTGATATAGGGCTTAACATACCCCCACTTTATTTTTCTTTTGAAAATGAATCAACATTCTCCTCAAGTCTTGTTTTATGTTAATCCAACAAGATCAAAATAAATAAATAAATAAATCCATCTTGACTAGGGGGACTAGGGGCCATATCAAGCTCTAAACCCAAAATTGCTTGAATTATTTTAGTTTCTTCAATTTCTCTTAACAACTCTACATTCTCTTCAATAACGACCAAATAGAGGAATGTGGTCGAAAAACTCTTGTACATGGCTAGGATTGGCTTCCTCTTCCTTGGTGTATAGATCTTCAAAATGCAATTGATATGCTTCTTTAACCATCACAAAGTCACTAAGTCTTGATCTATATTCAAGGTTGATTTCCTTTACAATATCTTTCTTTCATAATGCTTTAGTTTAGCTATGAAAAAACATTGCATTTTTGTCTCTAGATTGCAAGTACAAACTCCTAGATTTAAGTCGTTGGTCTTTGTTCTCTTTCTAACAATCTCAATGTAATTTTCAATACAACCCCCACTCCTCTAACATGTTCTATTTCTTTATTTATATTATTTTCATCCCTCTTTGTAGATCTCCTAACTAGTTTTAAAGATTTGTCACGCTTGAGGTGGAACAAAAAAAAATTAACCCAACTCTTAATCACTTAATTCACTGCTTGTAGCTTAGTCTATCAAATGAAAGAAGGGGAACCAAAGATAGATTGATTCCAAGTTGTTGTAATAACATAAAAAAATTAGAGTTTTGAAGCCATAGAAGGTTAAATATAAAGGAATGGGGTTGATGTTTTGATCCTACTTGAAGGAAGGAGCAAAAGGTTTATGATATAAAATACTAGAGGGGACAATCTCAATGGAAATAATTTGATCTCTCAAGAATAGATTACTATTAATTAGGAAGAGATCTAGTCCAACTACTATAAATTCTAGCACAATTTTTTTCTTATTCCGTGTATAGTTTCCTTTAGTAGGCTTAACATCTATAAAATCCCATCCTAGTATTAGGTCATCCATTCTCTCTTGTAACTTACTCTCATTGCAGTTTCCCCTCTTTTTTCTTTATTTAACAAAATTGTATTAAAATCATAGATACCACACTATCCATGATCATTTCAGTTTCTTTTTAAGTTTGCAAAGATTCCCATCATCCTACTTTTTCCAAGTAATGAATATGCATATACACACTATAAAGGTGAAAGGATAGACCTGATATTTGATGTGTGAATCTCGTCAAAATATAGTGTTGGGGGCAATGATAGAAATCAAACACAATTTGGTGTAAGGATCCCATAAGGTACAAATAACTCTTGATGATCCTCTAGCACTAATCGCAACTTGATTATAAAATTTATGATGCTTTTGCTAGTATCTAATGTTGTAGACTCCTTGAGCATTGTCTCTTGGATGAGGACCACTATTAGTTTTTGGTCTATATTAGGTATACTAGGGCTTCTACTTTGAATTTGTTGTTAATTCCTCTCTAATTCCAAGGCGCCATAATCGTCCTTTAATTATGGGAATTTTGGACCCACCTCTTAGAGTATTTGAGAGGCCCAAGACCTTGGATTCTAATGGCTTGATGTTTAAACCTTGGCATGATAAAGCTTCCAATTATTGCTTGAATACCCATTAATTTTTCTTTATTGCCAGTTCCCTCTCTTTTAAGCTTGGCAGGTTTCCTTCCTACTTTCTTTAATGATTTGTTTACACCAATCTATTCTCCTCTTATTATCACTGTGTTTTTTTCCTTGTTAAGACTATGTTTCCACGGCATGGTTTATTTTCTCTTGCCTATTTGGAACAACATATTCTTCTTTGAGTTGAGAGCTTTGCACTAGATTCTCTTACAAGATGGATTGTTGGAATGATTGAGGTGTGATGACCCTTCTTCCTTGTGAGTCAAAATCTCAAACCTATCTAGTATGATAGGTTGGTTTATTATAGGTGCAATATGTTTTATCACAACTTTATCCCAAGGCGTTGATTCCCATAACTAACTAGATTGCTCTTGGGTTGTGTTTACCACACCTAACTACTTAGAGGATAAGGGTGTTTATTGAGCAACTACTCCCTGGGAAGCATTTTTTTTCTTTTAAATTTTGCTAAAGCTCCCCTTTTTCTAGGGCCATTAGGCTTGAACTTGATTCTTCTCGTTATCCTTAGCAAAGTGCCAATTCTTGTGACATATTTTACACTTGAAGGACAGTTGTTTGGAGTCTAGTTGTCGAACATGCTTCCAATTATATAATGAGAGAAAGATGGCATTTAGAAGACACTTTTCCAAAACCATCTTTACATAGATTAAAATACATGCAAACACACTTGCATTTGGTCTTGATTTATCAATATACTCGTTCAGAGTATTAGTGATACTTCTAAGTGCATCTCCCCCAACAGTAAAGGGGCACAATGGAAAACATATCAAATTGAAGCTATTAAAAAAACATCTAATTCTAAATTAAATCAAGAATCCAACAACTAAAATACATTCTCTGCATACCAAAAAAATTAATCACAATGTTCTTTTAATTAAAAAAAATAACATAAAAATTATTACCTCAAAAATAATGGATAGTCTTCCCGTTCATAATAAGCACCCAATTCTTTTGAAGCCAAATCTCTGCTTATCAAAAAGGAAGGCAAAATTCTCATAAATTCCCCAACTAATTTTTTTTTCAGCAAAAGCTACAATTAATGAGAAAATCACTTCTCAAACTTTCAATAGTCAGAAGTCAAGTTAATGAGAAAATCAAAATGCTACAATTACATCTAACAAGTACAAACATATAACTATTTTTAATCCGTTTAACAATGTGGGTTGAACTTCATATTGACCTTTATTGAAAGGTCGATTGGTTCACATATCTCAAAATCTGAGCTCGTGAAGAATATCAAAATGCCAAAGGTTGCATCTACCTTGTGAACATTAAATATTGCTTCTAAAACATACCCACCTAGATCAAGAGAGAACAATGCCTCTCATTTTGTCTCCATGCGGTCATTTTTTAATAGCTATATACATGTCCTTTTGTTGGTATGTGTGACTTGTCTTTCTCTTTGGTTGGTGTGAAAGGATTATCAACGATTACAAATTAGAGTTAAAGTCATTTTAGGATGAGGCAGAGATAGTTAAACAATTTTCTTAATATATCAGAGTGGAAAGCTTTTTCTTGAAATGGTAGTTAAGTGGGTTGTAATGGAGTCATTAAGTTAGGATAATTGAATGTTTATATTATTTGAATATATATATATATATATATATAATAAAATAATATAAATATGTAAAATTAATATATATGAATTATTTTTTAATATTTTAAAATATTAATTTTAATATAATTAATTATAAATATAAAAAATATCTTTTATTTATCTATGTATTAAAAATATTTATATCAATGGAATAAAAGGTGGAATGGTATGTATAATGGAGTTTATGTATTTTTCCTCGATATATCATTGTATTTACAGATTTGACATCTTTAATAAACAAATAATCATGTATGTACCTAATGCCTTTAAATGGTATATAAAGTAAAGAAAGCATATACCTTATTATAGAAAAAATATCCAGATTAGATCTTCTAGAGGGTATATAGAGTGAAGATTCTTAGATAATGCCAAAAACTAATTAAAGAGTAGCAAACACAATAGTTGCAATCACCAAGTAGTTTTGGTTGTCAATGAATCATTCCTTAAAGAAAAACTAAATACTCATCATGAACATATTTCCAAATTTTATTTAAAAAGTGATAATCCAAAGACATGTGTTTCACTAGTTTAGAGCATTGTAAAATTTGATAAAGACCATCATAAAGCATAATCTTTACCAACTTGGCCTTCGAGGGGAACCCATAATAAATAACTAACAACTTGTAAGAGAGTATGACAAGCCATACACTACATAGTTAGTGAACCCACTTTTCCTCCGGATTCATGAGGACAAGGACTAGTGCACGACATTGATGCAAATGGGAATGTAACTTTTGTGAGTCACACTATTAAAGGTAATAACCAAAACTCCAATGCCAATCCCTACCAAATGGGCCAAGCATTGCAATATCTATCTTAGACACATCCTCCTAAGTTTTGAGAACAATGTAGTGATGGTCATTCAATATGAGGGAAATAAAGCATACTCGTGCTCCAATGTGTGACAATCCTTTTAATAAAGAACTAGTAAATTTCATAGATCTTACTAAAAGAAAATTCCCTTCCTTCTCAGACAATAGGTTTAGACATGCAAGGACTTTACGATACAGTAATTACATAACTTTTTGCTCTAAATAGCTTGTCACACTAAATCCCAATCTGCTTTCTACCATCTTTATTCCATCTTGCCAAACCTAGAATTGTCTTCTAAGATGTCCATATGCTACTAATGATAAATGAACCTATAACTAGGAACATTTGAGAAGAAGAAATAATGTCTGAGAAACCAAAACTCCCTCAAACCTTTCCACATGACAAGTGATAAGCAATTAATGACACAATAACACCTTCCAAGGAGTGTCTCCCTCGAAGTGACACACTACACATTTAGAAACAAAGTTGCTTCCCTAGGTAGCCACATCAATAAATTTTAGCCCCCTCTCATCCTTGGGCATGGTAAACACATCCCATGGGACCATTGAAGGCCCTTCTCTCCACCATATTATGATCATAGGTAAGATCACAAAATCAACTCCTCAAAATTTGAGTTCAAATTGACTGTTAATAAGATACATAGTAGATGTGAGAAGCCTAAATAATCCACCCAAACACAATCAATTTCTCAACAAATAAAATGCCTCTATAATGCCATAAATGAAGCTTGTTTTGAAGCCATTAAAGAAACATTTATCCCTGCCAAAACCCACTTAGAAAGGTATGTTAAGATACCACATAATGCCTCTTGGTCGAACATAATTCTAAGCTATGATGGACTGTCCAATATTGCAACCAATTTTTTTTCTCAAGATCACAAACTATTACCCCTAAAGCTACATGGAGAAGATCCAAAAATGCTTAACTACCATCTATAGAGTAAAAGCAACATGGAGAAGATCCAAAAATTCTTAAGCACCATCTATAGAGTTGTGGTCTGCATAAAAAGATGGGAAAGACTTACGCATAAAGTGATTATTAGTAACATTTGACCCACTAGGAAGTGAAATGCCTAACAACCATACCTATATGTGAGTAACCTCCAAGAGATAACTTAAACCATTAGTTTTGAACACATAAAGGCAAGGGGGCAATGAGCATCCTTGTTAAATGGAAGGATGCAATAGAATCTATGGGGACAGGGAATTATTAACCAAAACAAGCATATGCCCTGATGACGGGTCTTGTTATTGACTTGAAATGTCGACATTAATGATGAATATTGTGGATAATAATATGATCATTTTTACTTCAAATTTTGACCACAAAAACCTACAATCGACATACATAGCAGCATTAAAGAAAAGAGTATTCACCACAGCCAAACATTGTAGTCCAAGCCATAAAAAAGTTAGCATATTCATGATAAAGAACCAATAAATCTAATCATAAACCATATAAAATACCATCTTTAGAAAAAGAGCATGTTGGATACAGTATTGGGCCCACTTTGTATCTTCCCAAGCCAAAATCACAACATCCCAAATAAATTGGCACACTTTAGCAACAATGAGGATACATGGATCCATTGTTAGCCAAGTTTCATAAGAAACACAAAGCAATGTAATAGGCCTCCAATCCTAATGGAATCCCTAGTTATATTCTTCAACATAGGCTTAATACGACTTGAGTTAAGAGATGAAGTGAAAGCCTCGATGAAGAAGACTTTCACAACTAAAAGACAAAAGCAATCCCTTATTATGTGTCACATGGCCTCATTAAATGCACAAGGTAGCCCATCCAAACATGGGGACTTTCCATTATGCATCACTCTAAGAGTTGCAAAATTTTCCTCCTTTAACAAGTCATTTGATCCGGGTGGATATTGGTGGCCACCCGCCTATTCCACTTGGACCCCCACCATTGTTTCTTTCATTTTTTCAGTTTCCTTAATTGTAGCACAATTTACTATTTTTGGCAGTTTTTTGGGTCCTGAACTTCCGGAGCTATTTTGAGGCCCTAAATGATGTTTTTAGGGAAAATCACCTCCAGGCAAAGATTAATCTTCAACTCAAAATTTCTTGCCAAAATTTTTAGTCCTTGGATAGATCTTTCTAACGAGGTATCATGTGCGTCAAACAGAGATTGTATGCCAAATTTACGACCCTGCGAAATTGATGTACCAATTTACCCCAACGGGGCCCATAGTTTAGTGTTTCATCTCCTCGGGTTAGGTTTTTGGATATGTAGGGTTTTCCATTGTTTCTCAATAATAAATAGGCCTTCGAGCCTCATTGTAACACAGTTTAGAGGCCTGTATCTGCCACATCTATTCTCATAGATAAGCTACTAGTGCCCTAGCTAGTTTATTTCCATTGTCTGTAAGCATATTTCAGTTATGTGATAATAATGAAATGAAGTCTTTCTGCTTTATCTATGTGTTTATGTGTATTTATGTATTTTATTGTGTTCCTACATAAGTTTGGCTCAGTGGTATCAGAGCGGTTTGCTCTTTCTCGATTCTTCTTTGCATGTCCCCAACGAGGTTGGGGTATAAGGAGTTAGGTCTCGATGTGGTTGAACTTTTGCAATATCAGCCTCTCAAACCTCAAAGACTGCCCATGGGGGAAGAAAAGAAAGACGAGGGAGCAAGAGATCATATCAAAATGTTGCTCGAGGAGGCCCTCAAGAAACAAATGAACGTGATGATGGATAACTTTGCCAAATTCTTCAACGACTGCCCACCGGCGGTGCATCTACATCCAACAGTCACTCTGGAGGCGCAACTCCTTTTAAGGTACAAGTAAACTTTGACATTCCCATATTTGAGGGCCAAATAGATGTAGGCATCATAGATAGGCGGTTGAATCTATTAGAAGGGTATTTCTCGGTTCATGACTTTTCCAACCAGGAAAAGATTATTTTTTCACTCCTCAAAGCCGCCCCCCATGTCAAGGACTAGTGGGAAACCTATTGTGAGCAAAAGGATGAGAGGGAACCCTCTATGTTTTCAGTCAAACCCACTTGGAATTCTTTTTGAGACACCATCAAGGAACAATAGTATCCCATGGGGAGCTATGAGGACAAGTACATAAAAAGGACTACGTTGCGGAAGCAAACGAATCAAGATGTGCATGAGCTGACGAATCTATTCCATACCCTGCACACAAAATTGGGTATCAAATATTCGGATAAACATTTGGTGCTAAAGTACCAGAGTTGTCTACACATATACATTCAAGAGGAAATGGAGTTCCTCAACATCTCCTCGCTTGATGCAGCATACATGTATGATGCCAAGATTGAGCATAAGTTCAAATAGAAGAAGCGAGACTTTGGATCTGCAAATCAGAAGTAAGGGAAAGGTGCCCCCAAACCGCAGAACAAAGGACAAAGCCAAGGCACAGAAACCCAAGATAACCCACCAAAGCCGCAAGAAAATAACAACACCTCGAAGCCAAATAAGGACATGGGAAAGTGGTGTGAGCTCCATAAGAGCTCCACTCACAAAAAAAATTTGAGTGTCGGGCCAAGCAGTCACTGGTGCCCGAGCTAAAGGCTTCTAAATAGGATGCATGCTCCGACTCTGAACTAGAACCCGACAAGGGGAGTGACAAAGGAAAAGAAAATTATCAATGTGGAGCCCAATGCCATCGTTTCAACCATGAATATTCAGAAGGAGGAACTGGAATATCCAGAGGAGGAGGAGCACCTCTTCCATTCCCAGATGTGGGTAAAGGGTTCCCCATTGTAGTTCATTGTTGACAGCAGGAGCCAAAAGAACCTCATTTCAGCAGAGGGGCCGTGAAGCCACTGGGCTTGCCGACCATAACAAACCCACAATCGTACACCATAGGGTGGCTTCACCAAGGATGGAATCTCTGCGTCAGCCAACAGTGCCACCTTCCCTAAAACGTCAAACCCTTCATGGATGAGGTATTATGTGGCATTGCCCCTCCTGATGTTTGTGATGTATTATTAGGAAAACCATACTTGTGGAAGCAATGTTGTTTATGAATCCCGACCTTGCGTTGTTATTGTTACTTTGGGAAATAAGTTGTATAGGATACCAGAAGTAGCATCGCCTACCGCCATCTCTTTGGTTACTGCAAAACAATGCAGTAAGCTCATTTCCAAAATCGGGAAATTTGTTTTCCTGATGATCCGCCCTCAGGGCAAGAATAATATTGTAGCCACGACCTCTAGTCAAGGCTCCTCTGCACGATAGTGACAAATGGACAAGGTCGTGGAGGAGTACGGGGACATCTTCACCTCACCCGCAGGGGCGCCTCTACACTGTTAGGTCAAGCACCACATCGATCTGACCCTAGGTGTGTTTCTACCCAATGGATGAATCTATCAGCGCTCTGTTCTAGAGAACGATGAAATCAAGAGGCAGATTTTTGTAGAAATGTGACATCTAGCCGAGTTCATCGCCCTGTGGGAGCCCGATCGTGTTGGTGCAGAAGAAGGATGGGACTTGGAGACTCTGTATTGACTATCGGGCACTGAACAAGATCACTATCTGGAATAGGTACATGATCCCATAGATTCATGACCTTCTGGACCAACTCAACGGGGCAAAATACTTCAACAAGATCAACTTGAAGTCCGGGTATCACCAGGTACAAATCGAACCCTCTGATGCGTGGAAGACTGCCTTCAAAGCCAAGGAGGGCATGTTAGAATGGTTGGTCATGCCTTTCGAGTTGATGAATGCTCCTACAACCTTCATGAGGCTAATGGAAGAAATATTGTGGCCATTCACCAACTCATTTGTAGCAGTGTACTTGGATGACATCCTGATCTTCAACCATACTTGGAAAGAGCACCTCCACCACATCTGGCAGGTCCTCCAAACACTGCGGCAACACAAGTTGTGTACCAATTTGGAGAAGTTCACTTTTGGCATGACCCAGGTTCAGTATATGGGATACATTATTGATGGGTTGGGGGTGCATGTGGATCTAGCAGAGATTTAAGTCATTCGGGATTGGTCAGCCCCAACCACTTTAACAGAGCTCTGTAGCTTTATGAGTCTTGCTAATTCTATCATAGATTCATGTTGGGATTCTCTCATATCACTTGGCCTTTGATTCAAGTCACCAAGGGAGGAGAAAAAGAAAAATTCTTATGGTCTGAATCTCAACAGAAGGCATTCGTAGAGTTGAAACATTGCCTATGCTCTGCCCCAATGCTCACATTACCAGACTTGCAACAACCATTTGAGATAAAGGTAGATGCCTCTGACTATGCGATTGGGGCAGTTCTTACTCAACAGGTGCATCCATTGGCATATCACAACGAGACATTGTCCGATAGAGTTTGGAAGTATTCCAATTATGACAAAGAGATGTATTGCATTATGCAGGCTTGTAGACAATGGAAGAATTACATTTTGGGGAAGGAAAAGGTATCCACAAAGACCATCGACCTCTACAGTTCATATAAACACAAGGGAAGTTGAATAACGATCGCCATCAGAAGTGGTCTACATATCTGCAATAGTTTCATTTGAACATCAGGTACAAGAAGGGCAGCACCAATAATGTTGTAGACTGCCTCAGCCAACCACCGATCATGGCACTAACCACCGTGCTCAACTCTTGTGGGCACAACATTTCTAATTGGCCACTTCTCTACAAGAGTGATCCAGAATTTGGCCACACATACAAAATGCTCTTGGAGGGTAACCAAGTTCCAAATTTTCCCCTCTAGGATGCACTGTTATGTCACCTAGGACGCCTTTGTGTTCCTTCAAGCGAGCGTGCCAAGATGATTTGGGAAGTGCACTACAATCAGGTCGATGGGCATTTCAGGGTTGAGAAAACAATGGCAGTACTGCAGAAGTATTTCTATTGGCTGAACCTTCGACATGATGTCAGGAAGTACATCATATCCTGCACTGCTTGTGCCATTGCCAAATCGACCATCAAGAAGCAAGGCCTCTATACTCCATTGCCTACCCCTAGTCGACCTTGGGAATCCATCTCCATGGATTACATGCTCAGCTCTTTACTTCGGCTACCCACAACGATTTATGTTTTCTGGCTGTTTCCATACCGAAGATGGCTATTATGACGGCCCGCAAGAAGAATATCACAATGTACACTGGAGCAATTATTTTGGGAACGAGTGTGGGCACACTTTGGATCCTAAGCAATGAGGTTGAAAATGCAGCAAGATGATGGAGCATAGTGAAATGAAGTCGCCTTCACTAAGTGGGCCCGCAGGCAAATTCTAGCGCAAAGTCTATTTTTAGACTATGTCTATTTTTAGACATATGGAGCATGTTCCAGGGGTTGCAGTATGTTATTCTTGGAGTATTGGTCATGTTGGTAAAAATATATGGACCTCTATTTTTTGACGTATAGGTCGATGTCTATTTTTAGACTACCTATCCTAAAAATAGGGAAGTCAAATATTATTTACTCTTAATAATATTTGGACTCTAAACAGCAATTTACTCTCTTGGAGCACTTCAGTTCGAGCGATGTGTCTATGCATCCGCGTAGAACACGCTGGCTATTCCCAAGGGCTTGGTGAGCACATGCATGGTTGACTTCAGTTAGGACTTCAGTGGCAGAAGTTTGGTGGAGTTAATGAGACAGCTAGTGGAGTTGTGTTCGGTTTAATTTAGTTGAACTGGTTGAGATTAGTTTAACTAGCTAATCAACTAGTTATGAGTGGAGAGAATTAAATATTATTTAATTCATTAATTAGTAACTCATTATTCAACTCAAGAACACATCAGTTCACTACAGTGCATGATCAGTTCAGTGGAGACCAGTGAAAGAGGTAGATGAAAGGGTGGAGTTAGCTATCAGTGGCGACATCAGTTGTGCATGAGATTTGCACCACACTTGGGGGAATTGCCCATGATGATTGCGCTGTCAAGCCAAGGAGATTCGAACCTTGGATCTCTATTTAGACAGGCCATGATTGCGCAATAGAGGCAAGGAAATTAGTGGATGTGTTTTGAACCAGTAACCTGTTCAAAACCAAGCTAGTTTGTGTGTAACTTCATGAGAAAGTACTGAGTACTTGTGAGGAGTATTGTATTGATTTTGTTACATGATTTCTCCATTATAATATACACAATAGCTGCGGGGTTTTCAGCTATAAGCTTTCCCCATACATACTGTGTTAATGTGTATGATGAATTGATGTGCTATCACTTGTTTTATTTCCGCATGTGTGATGATCTGAGTGGAAGAGATTATGTGTTGCATATAAATTCGAATTGTATGTGATCAGGATAGTCTCGGTGGATAATTAATCATTATTCAGCAAATTTCTACAAGTTTATCATCTCAAATCTGGACAACAGGTTCCTCAACACATTTTTGTCTAGCCTATGCTCAATGCTGGACACCAAACTCACCAAGTCCATAGCTTTCCATCCCCAAACTGATGACTAGGTAGAGGTCATCAACAGGATTATCATACACATTTTGTGCATGCAAAACTCAACGCATCCACGCACATGGGATGAAATAATCCCCTATGTACAACACAGTTATAATCGGGCCCTCCACAGCTCAACCGGCCACATCCCCTTTTAGGTGGGCTTGCGATTCCAGCCACTTGTCTCATTGACGTAGCCATGTCATTTGCAGCTACTCAGGTCAATTCGACTCATGTCTAGTCTGAAGCTGACAAGGCGAACAACTTCATTGAGTGCATTCAGCACATATGCCAACAATTTCATGACATATTAGACATAGCCAATGCTAAGTAAAAGCAGTGACATGATTAGCATCGGGTCCCACACAACTTCCAGGTGGGCGATAAAGTGTGGCTACATTTGCAAAAGGAGCGTCTCGCTAGACCCCACTGAAAGATTCGCTCGGTTCAATATGGGACATACACCATCAACAAGGCTGTAGGGGACAATGCCTTCGAGCTCAGTATTCCACCATTCCTTGGTCTACATCTAGTGTTCAATGTGGATCGCCTTAGGCCCTACTTTCCACCTCTATTGGACACATCCGACATGTAATAACAACTCACACCAACAGAGTTAAACCCAGATTGCATGGAACAAGCCACAACTGATCGAATCATGGACACACAGATCAAGAACACCCGCTAGTAGAGGATCCAACTATATCAAGTTGTCAAAGCATGCTAACTCCTTCACCAAGGCAAATGGCTCACCAGGGACCAAGTTCAGTAGAAGTTTCCTCATCTCATGGAGGAACTCAACGCAATGGGGAACATTGCTTCCTAAGGGGGGGTAAATGATCCAGGTGGATACTGGTGGGCACCTGCCTATTCCACTTGGACCCCCACCATTGTTTCTTTCAGTTTTTTAGTTTCCTTAATTGTAGCACAATTTACTATTTTTGGCAGTTTTTTGGGTCCTAAACTTATGGAGTCGTTTTGAGGCCCTAAATGACATTTTTTGAGAAAAACACCTCTAAGCAGAGATGAGTCTTCAACTTCATATTCATTATCAATAGTTTTAGTCCTTGGATATATATTTCTAACGAGGTATAATGTGCGTCAAACAAAGATCGTATGCCAAAGTTACAATCCCGATAAATTGATGTACCAATTTACCCACACGGGGCCCATAGTTTGGTGTTTCATCTCCTAGGGTTAGGTTTTTGGATGTTTAGGGTTTTCCATTGTTTCTAAATAATAAATAGGCCTTTGAGTCTCATTGTAACACAGTTCAGAGGTATGTAGACACCACATCTCTTCTCGGAGATAAGCTATGAGCGCCCTAGCTAATTTATTTCCATTATGTCTGTAAGCATATTTCATTTATGTGATATTAATGAAATGAAGTCTTATTTATGTTGCATCTCTGTGTTTATGTGTATTTATGTATTTTATTGCGTTCTTGCATAAGTTCGGTTCATCATTATCAAATACATCTTGGTCCCCAACATAAACCTTATGCAATCTAACTTTGTAATAAGAGTTCAATTCACCTTCCATGTTATCCAACAAAACATATGGAGAAAAATATACTATAAGTGTATACCAAAGATATCTTTGATCTTGGTTGGGTTATCAACAAGAAAATTGAATAAACCTAGAACTTTTATTGGCCATGACCTTCCTTTTCAGAGAATCATGTCCCTTTTAATATACTTCTCCCCTTTATGAAACATCATCTCCAACTTGGTTGTATTTCCTTGAAGGACCACATTATTAAGACCCCGCTCAAGAAATATTCATACTTTTTTTTTATGATGGATCTTAACCTCCCTTGTCTCTTGACATCTCTCATGGCGCATCATCCTTTCCCATCCTCTCATGAACTTGATTGTTTAGAAAAAAGTAGCTTCCCACCAACCATCTAATGGATGAGTACCTTGCTACAAGAGCAAAGGTAACCTCATAGTTAATTCCTTCAACTTGAGAGTACCCCTTGGTCACAAATTTAGCCTTGTACTCCTTTATGTTTCCGTATGTTGCATGCTTTAACTTGAAGATCCATCTAGAACCCACAACTGATTTATCTGATGGCCTTGGGACCACTTCCCAAACATTGTTCTTTACAATGGATTCACATTCCTCCACCATTGCATCAATCCATATAGGTTTCTCTACTGCTTCCTCAAAATAGGATGACTCAGTTTCTACAAGCTCAGTCATTAGATCCATGTAACCAGTGTACTGATCAGGTGACCTTCTCTGCCTATGCAAATTTGAAGGAGGCGCACTCACATTCTCCCTCGCATCCTGCACAAGTCTCTCATCTTACCTGGTTCTTTTCTTGCCTCGTCTGGATGGTTATGCTTGAGTGGTTGTCTCCACTCTATGCTCCTCAATTTTTGGCTTCTCCACAACTTCTTGAGGTTCCTCCTTTGGAGCTAGAATATCCTCTTTTGGTGGGATCTGAAGCTCCCTATCAAGAGAGCACTGCATCGCTTTCTCCACATCAAAATTTACATCCCTTTGCACACTTGTCATTCTAAGGGATGGCAAGTACACACGACAGTTATGGGGAGTTTTTGTGTAACCCAAAAATACCCCCAATTATGTTGTCAGCTCTAGCTTCTTCCTTGATTCTTTGGTGACATGGCAGTAAGTAGAGGCTAGAAAAATCTTGAAGTGTGACACATTCGTCTTTCTCCCCAAGAAATCCTCCTCCAGTGTAATCATGCCCATAATATAATGAGGACTCTAGTTCTGCAAATAAACTTTTGTATTGAATGCCTCGGCCCATAAATGCAGAGGTAGGCCTTGGTCATGCAACATCACCATCACTACTCCCACAATGTATGGTTCTTTCTTTCAGCCACCCCATTTTTTTGTGGGTTGTGGGGTGTTTTCAAATCTCTTCAAATGCCTTCTTTTGCACATAATTTTTTTTAATTCATTTGACATGTACTCACCTCAATTATTGCTACTAAGAGCCTTTACCTTCTTGCTGGTTTCTTTCTCAACCAGTGCCTTGAATTATATGAACTTGGAGAATGTCTCATATTTCTTCCACATGAAGAAGATCCAACACTTCTGTTAGAAGTCATCAATAAAAATGACAATATTTGTGCCTGATAGTGGAGGTTGTCGAGAAAGGTTCACAAACATTAGAGTGGATTCTTTCTAGGGTTGCATATGCTTTGTTGTCTCGATCATGGAATGTGGATTTTTTGTACTTCCCCAAAGCACATCCTTTGCATACATCATGTTTCTCAAGTGATCCTTTGGGGAGGCCTATGGTTATCTACTGCATAATCTTTAGCGTGCCATGATGCAAATGGTAAAGTATTATATGCCAAAATTCACCGACATCGTGGCTCTGCACCTTCTCTGCCTTAATGCTTAATGCAACACAATCCTCCACATCTCTCTTATACCAATTCTTCACACGAACCCTGATCTGCTTCACCTAGCTCATGGCTATGTGTCTCATGAATGTATTTCCTTTGCTGAAGATCACATCATAACCATGGTCTTCCAAAACTACAACAAAGATGATATTTTTCTTTAGGCTCGGAACGAACATGACATCCTTGAGCCCAAGGGGGGAGCCTGAATCCCTATGAAAGGTGACTGTAGCAACCCCAGTCGCGTTATACCTTTCGTCGTCCCCCAAATCAATGTTCATCTGCAAATATTTTTCCTCCAGGCCACTGAAAAACTCTCTACACGTTGTCATGTGGAACAATGCACCTGAGTCCAAGCACCACACGCTCCCCGTCACTATGTTGACCCTTCATGCAATGAAGGTAAAGTCAAGCTCAAACTGTGGAGCCAAAGATTCACTTGTTGCTCCTCCTGAGGTCTTATTGCTTGCATTTTTACGTGGACACTTCAAGGCGTAGTGCTCGAATTCATGACAATGGAAGCATTTAATTTTCAACTAATATTTCTTCTTGCCCCCTTGGTTGGACTCTAGTTTGGGTTGATATTTATTCCCTTTTCCCTTCTTTCCCTTTCCAACCAATGCAAATTTTTCTTCATACTCACCCTTGGATGAAGTCCCATCTATGGTAGTCTGCCTTATTTCCTCTTGTACCAAATCAGACCATAAGTGCTCCTAATTCATAGTTTTTCCCTCCCTTTCACTGAATCTTGACAGCTATGCCAACTCTTGGGAAGGCCTAGAAGGGATAGGCTTACGAAGTCTTTTTAAAAAACATTTACACTAACCCCTCCAAGTTCATCACGATATTGTGCGAATCTTCTCAGATACTGAAAAATAATTCCATTCTTTTACATCTTGATACTTCGAAGTTTATCCTTGAGCACAAACTTCCTGTGGTCACTATTACACTTGAAAAATTTTGTCAGTTCTTTCCACATTGTGAACAAAGTTTCTTTTACGTGGAGATTTGAAATAATGTGATCGCGTACTAAAGATTATTCTCCTCACCTTGCCTACATTTTTCTTTCACTGAGCAAAGTTTTGGGCATCATATTATGGTGGTTTTGCACATCTATCTTGATGTATTATAGCAATCCATTGTCATCCAACACCGCCTCCATGTGATCCTTCCATGCAACAAAATTAGAGGTGTCTTCCAAGGCATACTCTAGCCTCAATCCATTGAAGGCCATCTTCTCAGCTCTGAAGAGATCCCGCTGCACTGAACTCCAAATTCAAAACTCCTGAGAAATAACTTCAAAATTCCTACTCTAATGTGAATCCTGCTCTAATACCATGTATAAATTATGATGTATATTTGCAACTTCTCATGAAATTTTAATCAAAATCACAAGACATAAACCTAGTCTATTGCTCTCCAGAAAGTAATTCACAATCTAGAACAAAAATTTCAGACATGGAGTATTAAATCAGATATATGCAAATAGTATTTTTCCTAGGGAAATTAAATGTCTAAAAACCCCAATGTATGCTTGCATTAATACGATGAATAGAGATGTATTACAATTGATTTGCTCAACTGAGCACAACCTGCAAGTGAATAACCTATCTCTCTACTCATTGAGAAGCTTTGACCCAGACTTGGTTAATATATGCCTCTGCTTGAGCTCCTATTTCCTTGCGTTGTTCCTTGAGAAATTAGGCCCCGACTAATTTAGGAATTTCTCCAAAATGGATTGCGTAATTCCTTAGGTTGATCATCTGACTGCCTGCAACACCTGTACAATCAAGACTAGTCTACAACTGATGTTACATTGCCTTGGAATCTCCACCAAGCCCGGGGAACTCAAATTCTCTGCATGCATTAGCTATTTTGGGCTGATTGATCAGTTAACTGGATGATCATTGAGTTTGACTGAAGTCTTACTGCTTAATTGACATTCCACTAGTTCCTTCAATAGTTAGAACTAGTTTAACTGAAAACAACCTGAGATAATTGAACTTAATTGCTACAAATTAGCAATCACACATGCTTAACTGAAATCTAACTCCTCCAACTCAAATTTACTGAGTAAAATGGGTGATACAAGCCATGTTACACAAGTTAACTACATCCAAGTTGTCTGGAGATGCAGAAATTCAATTTTTTTCAATTTAATCAAGGCAATATCAAATTGAGAATTTCTTGCTGCATTTTTCAAAAAATAATTTATAGTTGGTGTATTCAAGGAAATTTCATAATGTAGACCATCATGATAAGAATATTGCCAAACCTCTTAGTAAATAGATCTACCAATGAGTGCATGCCTGTTGGAAAGAGAGAGAATTCCATCAAAACAAGGTAGTGAAATTGGCCATGATTGTCCGAGTTGAGGTTCATCTACAAAGATTAAACATAGGCAGGAGACCCAATGCTAATCCACACATAAAATTGAAGCACACATTGTGCTATAACATCCAAGTTAAATAACGATCACACTTACTTAGACCAAAGTCCTCAATAAAGAATTAGAGAGATCCCCTTAATTTGAAAATAAACATATTATTATTACTATTTTAACAACAATGAGTACGTTTCTATTAAATCTACACCATGACTCGACAAAATACTCAGGGGATTTACAATTCAGTGACATCAATGGCCTTCAAATTCAATAATTACAGATAGCCAAGCCATGCCCAATTGTCACTACTAACTACAAAAAACAAGAATACTCTAATTATTCTACTAGTATAGACCCGACAAAATAGAGACAGAAGGAGGATGCAGGACAAACTATCCATTACATTTGCAAATTAATCATCAAGATCTGTCGGGTGATTAAGTCAAAGCCTGGGTGCTTGTCTTTTGGAGGGGTGCTTGACTTAGCCACCTGCAACTGGAGGTCTTCTATCACGCTTCAGAGTGGCCCAACCTCATCCTCCAAGCGAGCATTTTGTTTGCTCTTAGCTTCAATGATGTCCAAATTTTTAGTGTCTGCCTCGTTTTGTTTATGTAGCAGAACCTAGAAGTCAAAGATTTCAACCCACATCTCTGCATGCTCACTAACACATTTGTCACAAACAATCGAGGGTGCAGAGAGGGGGTACGTCCTATCCATGGCCAAATTCTTGAAATTACTTCTCGCCACCCTACCTGAGCGAGCATGTTGGCAACCCCAAGAACTAAAATCCATGGAAATAGAGTGCCGCTGCAGAGAAATGAAAACACAAATGGGGAGGCAAAGAGACTTGATTGGTTCCATGCCACTTTATTTTCCCATCGAGCTCCTCTTAACCGGGCCAATTATCCTATGGAGACCACCGAGACTGAACCACAGAGTTGGGAACTAAAGTTTATGAGAAACCCAAAGAGTGGGACAATTAAAGCAACTTTGAGGAATTTCAACTTGCGAAGCTCTCTAGGTGAAGCAAGAGGATCCTATCAGGGAGGTACGACCCATAATTGGTACAAAATATTCTCGACTGTGTGGCTCGCCCGACTTCACCTCACTGAGAGAGTAGAACCAGATGCTAACTAGCCTTAAACTAGATCTGTAATCAATCATCAGAATGGGAAAGTTCAAACAATGCCAAGGTCATTTAAAGAAATTACCATGTAGGTGCTTCGTGCGGTGATGCAGAGAGGTGCTCGAGCCACCAGGATCCCAAGGCGGCTCCATCATATTTTGTGAAGTGAGGGTACTTCCTCCTCACGTAACTTGTATCTCAAATGATTGGGTTGTCTAATCTGATATAAGGGGAGTAAATGCAGCTCGTAGGTTGAGGGAGTTTGCATGATGAACTATTGAATATTCTTGAGATAAACCTTGGATGATAGAGAGGACATGAACGATCCCACACTTAGCTGGAAATCTGGCTCGAGGAATGTCACGTGGGGACGGGAATGAGTGCCTCGCGTCCTGGTGAGAGGGAAGGGCATCATCATGCAAACGAGTAAGGAGGAGAAGGGGGCTGATGTCATGGAGTGATGGGGAAACAAGACAAAGGGGAATGCGAAATGCACCATAGGGGGTGGTATTATAATCAATGAGTTCCTTTTATGGGTGGGATTAGGAGGGGGTTAGTTAAAGTGGGACACCATGGGAATTAGTTAGGGGATGGGTGAAAAACCATTGGCCCCATTGACTTCTGTTTGCCCTTCTTTCAAGCGGAAAACCTCGTTTGCCAATAGATTTGCCTATGAGTTAAGGTTCCTTAGAATATGAAAAGTTTGAGAGATGGCGAATGCAAGGAGAATACCTTGAGCTCACTGTAGCATATGGTTTAGTTTATTATCCTGAGCAAGGGAGTTTGTTTGCAAATGTCTTATAACAATAAATGAATCTCCCAAGATTGTGATGTCATTAACTCCCCTCTTCTGGGCTAAGAGGAGCCTTGGGTAGAGGCCATAAACTTCTGCTTGATTGTTGGTCTTTCTTCCTAAACTCCAAGCATACTTATGAACGACTATTCCTTCGAGATTGCAAAGAATCTCTACCCCTCCTGTTGCCCCTGGAAAATAAGCATATTATAAACACAATAAAAAATCTCAAAATATTAACTTTAGTATAATTACAAATAATCTTTCACTTGCATACTTTATTTATAAAACAATTTAGATACAAAGTGTTTAATCTTTTAAAATAAATTTATATGATTAACTAGACTACATTAAATTAAATTTATTATACCCATAGCCATGTCTATTTTGGAATTGAGTTTTAATATAATTATCAATTAGGGAATCCATATAAATTAAATGGTTGGTAATAGACATAAACGTCAAAACATATCCCCATGTTACATCTTACATTAATTAAATTATAACTTTATTTTAAATTAATATTATTATTAAAAATAAATAAAAATATACCAGTTAAACATATATATACATTTTTAAAAACAAACATGTAACAATATTCTTAACCATGGAGGTTCACCCACACTTTACTATGGAAATTCTTACTTGCAAATAGCTTTTGTTACAATACTATGGGCCATGCCAAACATGACACACATTGATATGGCATTTTATTCGATTAATTAATTTGAAATAAGTTAATTAAAAGAACATAACTAACTTGGCTATAAATCTTGATATGTGCACACTACTATGAATATTTCAGCATATTCCACGGGGTCAAATCTTTACCATCCTCTTAATAATCACTGATAATTAAATTAACTCTGTATGGGGTTAAATCCTAATATACCTCTTGGCATAGGTGGATTTATTCTCCATAGAATATTATAGAATATTCTTAGTGGTATACAAAAATCAAACACTGATATTTATTTCCAAAGTAGTTATGTTTTTTTCATTTTAATTAAATTCATGAATTAAAAAAAGTCACATGAATATGAATAAGTATCATATGAAATGAGTTATGGTTTTTTTTGGGCATGTGGTATTAATAAGCCATAATATTTGAACAAAACCATTTTATAAATTAAAAATCTCCATAATCAAGTGGGAGTAAATCTCCATGGTTAAGAATATTGTTGCATATTTTTTTTTTTTTTGTTAAATATAAGTGTTTAGCTTATATTATTTTTTTCCATCATTAATAATAATAATAGAAATTATAATTTAGTTAATTATTATGATTTTTTAGTTTTAACAACTTAACCTATTTTTAAAGTGTTTTGATGCTTATTATAAATGAATATATATACATATATTTACCAACTATTTAACCTATATTAATAAACTATTTAAAAAATAAAATAAATAATTTTATTAAATACAAGCTAACATAAAAACCTATAATTTAAATATATTTTTATTAAAAAAATACAAAATTCTAATATAATGATTTATTTTGAATAGTTATTAATATTCACTATTTGTTTAACTATCTATTTTAATATTTAAAAATCATTAGTAATTAATTATTTAATTTTTATTCACACATAAAGGGCGAGCCAGCCAACAAACAAACAAAGACACTCAACCCACAAATGCCTCTCATGAACTGGTAAACCCAAGACTAACTTAAATTTGGCGAGAGTCCATTAAACAATATTGTGAATAAATGGAAGAAAACAAGCAAAGTGATAAAATTGTGAATAATAGAAGACAAAGAATTATAAACGACAAATCGAGTAATTCTTGATCAAAGCAATTGGAAAGCTCCTTGACCACCCATCTCTCCTCTCTGGAGTAATTGTTTTTCTTTCCTTCTGCAAACTGTCTATACTTTCAGAGAAACACGAACGCTATTGAAATTCAAAGATTTGTGATCTGGCAGAGGCAGAGGGAGCAGCATGACATCCACAGGGCTGCTGCTCCCACTTTACATGACTACTAATACTTGCATTTCTAGTTCAGCAACCCCATCCACCAACCCAAATATCTCGCTTTTTTGGAATACCTCGACCCAGTGGAAGTGGAGAGGTCCATCTTCCAAAGGACTCTGCAGGTCGCCTGGGGTACATAGCATTTTCCCTGCATATTCACCAATCTATTGCCATGGATTTATTTTAGGTTTGTTTATTTATATGTTATGCTATATGGGTCTTCACTGATGACTTATTATCAGGGGCTGTGTTTTATGAAATCTACTTTAGTGGGTATGCCAATGCAAAGGAAGGAAACTAGGAGGAGGAGAGAGTGCAGTGCCAATGCAGAGAATTTTATGCCTCGATGAACAACAGATTCCGAGTCAGGCTGAATCTTTGACCGAAGGTGCTGGTTCTGTATTGGTCTCTGAGTACAAACCAATACCTGACCTGGACTATTTACAGGTATCTCACTAAACTCAACTGCCAGTTATGATTTTCTTAAACCCAACTGCTATCTATTGCGGAAAAGGAATAATTTATCGCTATCAATTGCTATGAACAATTGGGGGTGAAAATATCCAAATGATTAGAGTACATCTAAAGGGTCATAGACAGTGAGTCTGAAATCGTGATCTCACCGGCTCAAGCTAGCCTATTAGTTTGTCATCAAGAGTCATTGGTATTGGGCTATAAGTTGGAAAATGTACTTTCATTCTTCTCTGCCATTGTAATGATATAATCCTTGGTTTTAAAGGCTTGCAATTTGAATTTATCCAAATTAAAGTAGGTCTGTTCTTGCAATTTTCTTAAGTGAGTTGCCGTTATGTCCGGATACTTAACCACAAGATGTTCTGAGTGGCAATCTGAACAGGAGCTATTGGCCATCCAACAACAAGGACCAAGGGCAATAGGTTTCTTTGGAACAAGAAATATGGGTTACATGCATCAACAGCTTATTGAGATTCTCAGCTATGCTATGGTTATCACGGTACCACATCCTTAAATTCTGATCTTTACCACATTATGATTTGGCTTTTAGCTTGATATTGCTGTTCACCAATGCCTGACTTGATTGTAACAAGTCGAAAACTGTGTTGAGTCTGGGAAGACAAAATATCCTATAGCTTCAATTCATTTATTGAATTTGCTCAATAGGAATTATTCTTTTATTCTTAAAATGCAAATTTTTGACTTTGAAACAATGTGCTCCCTGAATCTTCAGAAAAATCACATCTATACTTCAGGAGCTTCAGGAACAAATGCAGCTGTTATTCGGGGGGCTTTAAGAGCCGAGAAACCTGACTTATTAACGGTCATTTTGCCTCAAAGTTTGAAGATGCAATCCCCAGAGAGCCAAGAGTTGCTGACCAAGGTAAGATACCCCTAGCAATTATCCTTTTAACTACCTACAGTTCTTTATAATGATGCTCAGAAAAGCTGTCATTCCATCTTTTGGCATCGTATATGTAGCACTGTACTTACATTATTCATGATTTTCTTGGTTTTCTGGAGAACGGTTTTGTTAATCAGCTTCTTGTATGGGTCTGTTTTCTGTCAGTTCGTTTTTGATTTCTTTCTTGTTTCTTATACTGTCTTAGAAATCAAGCAACTTCCTTTATTGTCAATTACAAAGTAACACTCTTTCAAGTATTTACAAAATGGTAACTCAAGGGGTTAGCTCAACCGGCTGTTGCCAATGTTGTTGGGCATTTGGCCAGTCCCTGCCAGCATGTGCCCGGTTGGAATCTCACTGGGTGAACCACACTAGTCTAAGCTGATGGATTTACTATGGATGCCATCCAGAAATGTCGGGAAGCATCCCTTGGTTTCCCATGAGATTTTGCATAGAACCAAGAAGTATTTACAAAATGGGTCTTTGAATATGCACAAACAATCTTTACAAATTTAGCCAAAACCTTATACGTCAATCAAGACTAACAGTATTCAAGCTATGGTTGATCCAGATTCCTTCTTAGTCTGCATCAGCTGATGGATACCGTTTCATTATTTCAATGCTTTCTGTGGTACCTTTATGCTGGACCTTGAATATATCAACACGGATAGTTAATCTAAAATGTGGGCATAGCATTGATTTCGATTATTGTTTAGACATTTCCCGGTAGTTGTGAAGAGGACTCTATTTCTACTTTTATAGTATTGTTCCATGTGAAGTCTTATGATATTTGCCATGGTTAGCCATTGCAGTCCTAGAGACATTCGGCATTTCTGATGCTTGAATGGTTTTTCTTTAAAAATGTTGATTTTGTCTTTAATAGTCGCTGGATATTCTGTCATTATTGCCTATTTATGGCTACAATGAACTGTTCTGGGTCTTGGCTATTCTGCACAGTTCGTGTCTAGTGTAGGGAATCTGTTTATCTTTTTGGGGACCGTTTCAGGCTGATCCATTCTGTTTTTATTGCTTCATATGTCTCCTGGTGGTTCAAATCATTTTTTGAGATATTGGATTTCCTTTTTCAATTAATTTCTCACATTTCTGGTTGTTACTGTATATATAGTATACCTATATAGAATTTGTACAAGCGTCAGCCTAATGCATTTAAGTGAGTCAGTGCTGGCAAAGATTCAGCCTACTACATTTTTATGATCGCTTATCAATATGTGATTGATTTCCATACATTGTCTCATTCTTGATAGGTTTTAGCTTAAAGCACATTGTTTGGATTTTGAATTATTAAAAGGTAGACTAGGACAAAATCTTGTTTCTCTTGTTGACAAGGTTGGCACTGCAAAAAAATGTAAAGGGATGTGATCAAGCACATACCAAAATACCTAAAAGACATGAAACCTGTTGAAAATGGTCTATCAGGATTCAAGAATACCGGGTTTTACATTCTTTGACAAGTTCCTAATATTATTATTTCATATAAAATTCAAGAAAGTTATTTATAGCAGTTTTCTAGATACATTTCTCCAACTGTCTGTGTTTAGGTGGGCTAATTATTGATTTGTTATAGTTCTTTTGATTTAGGTGACTCACTTACATAGATCAATGTATAGTTCTACAGTCTACTTATAGTTGAAAAAATCACTGAGTGGTCTAAATACTCCCAAATCGAACTTTGTTTGGCTCTGCTTTTGGACTTAGTTAACTCATGCTCGAGTTTGACTCTCTACTAGAAGTCAAACCTGGCAGCAGCAAGTCAGATCTGCGAGTAGTTGTGGGTCAGACCCTGACTCACAAGTAACACAGGATTAATTGCTGCTTGATGAGTCCAGTTTACAGATGGATGGGAAAGCCTGTCGGTACGAAATAAAAATACGAAAACGGAAAAGACAATCCCTCACTTTGAATGATTTCTGCTGTCAAGTTTTTACTGAGTATTTGCTGTGTCTAAGTTGAACTTTTACCCTCCAGCCACACCAAGGTATTTACCAAGCCAAGTTTTTCAGCATTGGTTCTACTTAATTGTAAAAAACCTTTCAGATTTTAATAGTCAAAGGCTGTAAAGAGGTGAAATGTGGCATCTAAAATCTATTGGTTACTTTGTCAGTTTTTGTTTCTTTCAAATTTTAATTCCCATTAGGGAAAGGTAGTATGTAATATGTATTATCAAAGCTTTACCCATTTATTTATTTTGATTGATTGTACCAAGAGGTGTTTTCTACAGCTCAGTGTGAAGGAGATGTGTAATTGTGCGTTCAATGCGGAGTTCATATGTGGCATTTGAAAAAATTCATAATGAAAATATATTTCAATATCAATCTCAAGTAAAATAGTTCAATATAAGCCTCAAGTAAAAACTATATATATATATATATATATATATTCCAAGTAACATTTTTGGGGGAACATCCTAGACACTCACCCTCATTTTGAGGATGGTACCTAGGGTAAGCCCTAGATTATTGAGGGCACAAGGCCGGGTCAACAACTCATGAATATATTATATATAATTCATCAACAATTGGCTCACTAAGAGCAACCTGTCACAAAGTGGGATTTGAACCTGTGTGGGGAGAGTAACAACTTTTCCTTACGACCACTTGAGCTACACCCTATTGACACCTCTGTCTCTACACACACACACATACAAAGAGAGAGAGAGAGAGAGAGAGAGAGAGAGAGAGAGAGAGAGAGAAAATTCATCAGCAACTCACGAATAGATCATATATAATTCATTAACAATTGGCTTACTAAGTGCAACATGTCACAAAGTGGGATTTGAACCCGTGTGGGGAGATTAACAACTTTTCCTCACAACAACTTGAACTAGTTGAAATTTTGATGTTTTATGCTGTTACAATCACATAAATCTAGAACTTCTTTATGCTGCAAAATAAGTTAAGTACTTGTAGATAGAACATAAACCATATAAATTATATGCACAATGGAAGACAGCCAAGAAATCAATGAGACACAGAGAAGTTAGGTCAATGACCAGGGCAGAACCCACAAGGGGAAACCCAACCAGATTCTTCTATTAGAAATCAATTGTTCAGCAGAGATACAAAGTACAATGAGAGAATGAAAAAGTTCACCCAAATCTGAAGAAGATCTCTAATAGCGGTAGCTGATGCAAACACTGAATCATTTTGGCTCTCCAAGATCTGCTCTTGCTCTTCAAGACTCTCTTTCTCCCTCTCTCAATCTTCCTCTAGACTCTCCAACTCTCTCTTTCTCAAGTTCGAATTCTCCTTTCACAAGCACAAGTAAGTGTGTCAAGTGAGAATGAGAGGCACAAATATATAGGAAGAGCAAGGAGGTCGAATTCATGAGGGAGTAATTCCTATGCCTTGAGGAGGAGTTACATATGCCAAAATAGGAGTGCAACTTATGCCATAAAGGAGAAGAGTGTAACTTATGCATTAAAGAGGTGTAAGAGGAATTTTTTATGACGAGTCATTAAGTGTGTAAGAGATGTGTAAAAGCATTAAAGAGAGAGATGAATGAATCCATTAAGAGAGAGATAGTAACATATGCATTAATTGAGGGGAGTTACGTATGACATGATTGAGAGACTTGAATTTCTTTTTAATAATAATACCATAAAGAGGATAATAGTAATAACAATAATAATATTGATGATTAAGTTAAAAATTGAACAATTGAGATTGATTAAGGACAAGTTAAGTGATTTTCCATCATGTATATATGATTATGAATTGATGGAAGGTGATTTACTAATTTTGGAAAGTCATGATTGCAAAGATAGACATGACTTTCTATTTTTATAAAATCACTTTAGAAAGGTCAGAAATGAAATTCTATTCAAGGAAATTCGTCCCATAGCAGTCAATTTTCAACAGAGCTACACCCAATTGATCTCTTTCTCTCTCTCTCTCTCTCTCTCTCTATATATATATATATATTGAAATTGAAAGTAAACAAATTTATGGAGGTTTAAAATATCTCTTCATTTGCTACTTTTTTTTCTTTGTGATTAGAGGAATCAACAACTGGGTCAGTTTCATACTTGCACGACGCAGGGTTGATTCTGACCGCTACCACTATAATCCCAAGGTGTCTACGTATGCCCCTTCTGCAAACACGAGTAAGTCGGGGATTTGAACCTCAAATCTCTCGAGTCTTGACACATAACACTTCATTTTCATGGCGCTTGCCAATTAAGCTACCCCCGGGGGCTTTCTCCATTTGCTACTTACATATCAGTGAAGGGGAAAGTTAGTGAAAGTTCTTAGGTGGGTTTTATAAGTTTACCTCCGTGGCTATTCTAGTTAAGGAAAGAGTTTAGATAGAATCTAGATTGCCACAAAGCTAGGCCATCATTTTGGGGAGATGACTACCACTGGAGCAATGTTAACCATCCATGTGAGGTTAAGACAGATTAATTTGTGAAAATTGAACCATAAAATTAAACCTGTAACTATGGCGCATGGTATTTTAGTAGACACATTTATATCAAGTCCTGTATATTTTCACCTGGCTAACTCTAATTGTTCAATGTTGAGTAAAGAATGTTTACATACTCATAGGTTTTTTTTTTTGTTTTTTGTTTTTTTTTTTTGTTTCTAAATTAGTTTAATCTATTAAGAAAGGAAAAATATTTTACATCTTGGCCTCAACCCTGTCTTTGCCCATGAGAGAGGCATATTCAGCAAAAAACGCACAAAACAGACTGCCCATTATGGGAAACCAGTCCAAACCAAACAAAGTTCTACCATATTGCCCACGCAGGGGCGACGATAATGCTGGCCATTGTAAAGTTCCAAGTTGATAAACTGTAAAACTAAGACTGCTAAAATTTAAAACAGGAAAGACAAAAACAATCCCATCCCAGTGGGAATCCTAAAACAAAAGACAAACACTGATGAAATGACTAAGCATCATGCTGAGGAGAGGTTTCCTCCAGGATAAAGCACCTGTAAGCCTCCATATCATCTTCTTCCTTTTGCTTGTCCGCACTTGGGTCTTCACTTTTCTTGGAGCGCTCAACGTCGGTCTTCTTCTCGCCCTCAAGTGCCTTGCCTTTATCCTTGGGCGCCTGCTGCTGCGGCTTGTCCATTTCCTGAGCTAGAACTGAAGAAGCTCCTGTCTGAAGCTCCCTGGGAACAACTTGCTGGGGTTCTTCCGTGAAGACAACCGAAATCGAGGCAATGATACGGCGTCTGTTCAGAGAACAATAAAAGAAAAATTGGGCTGTTTGGGGATTTACATACTCATAGGTTACAAAAGTTACTGAACAAAAATAGTGTGAGATTCCACTTCTTCCATTTAAGTCCAATTGAATTCTTCCCAATAATAGTAAGTTCACTTATCCATTTCCATTTAAGTACAATTGAACTCCTCTGTGTAATAATCACAAAATATTACCTTCACCAATATTGCATTTAGTTCTCTCCTCTTTGATTTTAGTTTTTTATGACATGGATAAACAAAGAAGAAAGTCAGTTTGGCACCCCAACATTACATTTTGGTTTGGTTTCTTCTTTTTGATTTTTGGTTTCAACTTGCTTTTGGTGCCGATTAACACCTAACTTCTAAGAGAGAAAAAGGGTTTTATTGGTTTTTGGTTTCCTTCCTTCAAACATAAAAATTGAGTGCAATAGCGGATATGCAGTGGCCAGGTTTCATTTTGGTAGCCCCCAACATTAGGTTCTCACTGCCTTAGAGTGTAAACATTGAGTACAATGGATGATATGCAGTGGTGCGATTCCTTTTGGCAGCCTCTGAACATAAACAATGAATGTATCTTCTATCACATTCACAGTCATTATCAATACTAAGAACCGCAGTGCAATACTTTATATAGAAAACAGGAAAAAATATTTATGGTTTCGTTATCCGCTATGATATTTATTAATCAGGGCAGATCCATCTTAACTAGTGCTCTATCAAACACCAAAAGAGCTCAAATTTGTGGAGGTGAAAGCCTTTCTAAGGGAGCAAAACTTGAGGAAGGTTTGCATCTTCTCTGGTTTGATCACTCTTGATGCTTGATAGAGCCAGAGTTACGATGGATACCCATTTTCAATGTGGTAGTATCATATGTTGGATTTTTAGTACCTCAGAAATTGTATGTCAGAGTTCCATTAATGATTAATGTTAGCAGTGAACAAAGGAGACCTGGGTTCACAGAGAGAAGGCATGTGTGACAGGTGTGCAGGTCCATATTGCAGCAAGGTGACCCTCTTCCAGTAGTAGTGTTTTGTACAACCCACCTTCAACAATTCTGTACCATAGTAATGAAGGTGTAGGAGCATTTATGAAGAGAGAGATAGAGGCTGCATGCATGCTCCATCTTCAGTTTAGCTCTAGTTTAGATCCTTTTATATTTAACAGTTTACTTCTATTTCTGGTTTTGGTTTAATTAAAATTTGTATGCACTAAGTTTCTGATTTGATTTTGCAAGCATCAGTTAAGTAAGATGCATTCACCTTAGCTCAATTTAGTGAAGTGCATGTGACATTGTAGTTATGGCACAAATCTCAAGGAGCTTCCATGTTTGAATGCCTCAGATCATCTTCAGTTGAGCCATTGTTGTGCACGTGTTAGACTTAGATGTATAGGTTTATTCATTCAGTCTCAGTTCAACAGTTAGTATTTTGTTGTTTTCTTGTAGCAAATTTTTATTGACAGGTGTAATGAAAAGCGATAACAAGTTTTGATAGTCAATTTATTGTATTTCTGTTATATATTTTCTATAGTATATGTTTGTAGTTTCTAGCATTAATTACATATTTTCAATGTTCCACCGAGTTTCCTGGACGGGGAAACACATTTGCAGGGATATGCACAAGGGGGACGTATATAAGAAACCCCAAAATTTAGGGAAATTTCAGGGAAACGGGGGGGACGTCAGAGTCATAAAAATTATAAAGTTATTAAAATTTTAATATATAAAAATAAAAAATAAATTCCCAACAATATGTCAATCACCAAGTTAGTAAATAGTAAATCTTAATAATTATGAAATGTACATTTAAATATGATCATCATTTCGTATTAGACTATTATGAATCATAATTATCATTTGACATTTTTGCAATCATCAATGTAAAATTGTAAATCAAAAAGTAAATTACTAAATTGAATCCATCATTTGACATTATGCAATGTTCCATTTAAATTCATCATTTGGCAATGGACATTAATATTATGCAAGGTATTTCTAAATTAAATTTTGACAATTAAAATTACACAATGCACATTGAAAGTAAATTCATCATATGACAATGACATTATGCTGAAGTCTAAAATAGCCATAAACTACTAAACTAAAAGTAAACATAGAAAACAATGAAATACTAGTAAATTTCTCAAAAAGTACCAAATAATAAATCACAACTCCAATCAAGTGGCTCCAAGTCACAAAATAAAAATCGCAACTCCAATCCGACAACTCCAAGTCACAAAATGAAAATCGCAGCTCCAAATGTCTCAGGCCCCCAGTCGATGGTAAATTTGAATAACAACAAATTGCAGATGGAAAATGTCAAGTGGTGGCAACAGGAAAATCTTGGGCAGAAAGGTAAAATGTCGAGCAACAGTTGAAGGAAAATGTCGCGCAACAAGGTAAAATCATAGGGTTAATGAGAAATGAATGACAAATGTGAATGATTATGTTTTAAAGTTTTAATTTATCCTTCAGTTTAATTTTTATTTTTTTATCATATTAAAATTTGTAATTTTTCTATGTTTTTAATTGTTATTATCAAAAAAATATGGGGGGACGCTTTTCGTCACTAGGAAAAAGGCCCCTGGAGTTTCCCTGAGTTTCCCCAAAAAAGGGGACATGGGGAAATGTTTTCCCGTCTTGGGAGCGTGGGGGAGCGAGGAAGTGTGTCCCCACCCAGGGGGCGCGTCCCCATGGAACACTGCATATTTTGGTTTTGAGTAGCTTTGGATTTTTTGTTGTTTAGATTCCTATAGGAATTCTTTTAGAGTGCAGAATCTGTTTACGATGGTTTGAGAAAATTTAACATGATTTCAAAGCTGTCCAGTTTTTGAAATCTTTCAGATTTTGTGTATGGAGAGGCAAGTTGTCTAACGTAGAGAGCTGTTGGAGGGTTTTAGTGGGGAGTATGTCTAAGCTTCAATCGCTGAAGCAGAGTTGTGCTAGTGATTTGTTGAAATGTCTAACTAGGTTCGGTCTTCATAATGTCTATTGTAATTATGATTTTATATATTTGATATTAAAGAGAAAATAAATTTATTAATTTTATTCTTGATGCATGGGTTTCATGTTCAAGATAAATTTATTTATAGGTCAAGAACCCATTGAGTGCTTCTAGGTTTGTCATAGTGTTATGAAGTCAAAAAAGTCATTGTCATACATGTAAGACCGCTTTGGGAATGTTGTATATTGTAAAGAATTTTTTTTGTAAGGTCAAAAGTGTCATAAAGACCCTCCAAGACCTTGTCAAACAAGTTGGCTTACAAGAAGGATCCTGTCGACCTCATGGGCAACAATTCAACCTCCTAAGAAGCCTGTATATAAGGGAACCTCGACTTCATTTAGAGACATTCATTCAAGCAAGAAAGCAAGTTTGATCTCCTCAAGAAAGAAGTTGGAAAAGGACGAAGATCAAGGAAAAGAAGAAAGAGAAGCAAGGTCGAAGTTTTGGACCTCTCTCTTTCTCATGTTAGGGTTTCTAAAGTAGTTGCTAGAACGAAATTGTAGAAGTTGCTGGGGAAGTCGAAGTTATAGAAGAAATTATCGAAGTTGAAGTTGTAGAAGAAGTTGCTGGGAAGTCAAAGTTGCTGCTAGGTCAAAATTGTTGGAAGTTCGAAGTTCCTGGGGGTCAAAGTTGCTGGGTCTAAACTGTTGGAAGCTGCTAGGTCAAAGTAGCTGGAAAGAAAAGTTCAATAAGAAGGAGAAGTGTGACTTGGTTTTGGAGGGGTCTATGACAAGGGTCTTGTTACTGCTCAAACTAGCAGGGGTCCTAGGAGGGGATCCTATGGAGCAACTACTAGGTCAAGGGGTAACAATGGAGCAATAGCCCACTGTCAACTCAGCTAAAGCTCCCTACTTTTTACGAATTTTGACCGATGGGAGGAGACTCGGAATAAGGAGAATCACGAGCTGAATGGAGCAATAATAAGATAAGGAGTAATTCCCAAAGCCTATTCTCAAGAGAGGCTTCAAAAAATGGCTTACTTGCTTGAGAAGCAAGGTGATAGGCTCTCTAGGAAGCGTTAAGAAGATACTTGAGTTCAAGTTTAGGGGATATGCCTTAACAAAGGGGTTCCTGGACTCAAGGATCCTAATGAAGAAATGGATTCTAAGTAATCCTTGTGGAATTTGAGTTGTAGATTTGTGGGACCACAAAGAAGCAAAGTGGACCCAAACTAGGTCAAGGGTATGGAGTTGATCACTCAAGGAGGGGATTGACCTAATTGGGTAGAATAGGATCAAAGGGATAGTTTTCTTTTGAGATTTGAATGCAATGATCCAAATGAGGACACTAACCCAAATCAACCTAGGGAAAGAATTGGCCTTGTGGCTAGGGCTTATTATATTTCGGGATTCCACCGTTGGATTTGCCTCAAACTTGGAGGACCTCTAGAGCTAACCTCAATGTAGTAGTGGACTAAAAATCGAAGTGTTTGGATGGCTAGAAAGGAATTCAATTAATGCCCTATGTGACTGTTTAGTCAATTTTATGTCTCAAATTGCTATCATGAATTATCGACCGAGGTTAGTAATTTGATGAAGTGAGGTGCACTATATGTGCTTAGGTAACCTTGCTCTCTTACTTTGCTGTGTATGTTTATGTTGTTTTGGAGATTTTGTATCTTATGTCTAAAATTGGTCTAAGAAATGAAATCTTTGAATGCTAGTGAATAGTCAAATCTAAATTAATTTTAATGATGAAAACTAATTCTTAAAGAAGGAAGAAAAGGAAATGTTGTTTTTATTCTAAAGAAACAAATTGAATTACAAACTATTTTTAATGTAATATGAAATCTAAAAGAAGGAAGAAAAGGAAATGTTCATTAACTAATCTAAATTGCATAAAAATAATTCAAACTTTGAGTGATGTTAGTAGGCCGGCAAAACATCTATGAAAAATATCTAACTAGTTTAAAACATAGCACTATTCTAAATCTAATTGCATTCAAATGACAAGATGAAATCTTGTAGGAATTTATAGGGTAAGTTCCTTAGATGAAAAACCAAAGGTCACCGCTCACAAACAAATCACAAATTAGTACACCAGTATATCACGTGGTTAAAACCCTCAAAGAGGGAAACAGTCCACAGCCTGAGCCAACGCGGCCACTTCAGGAAATTTATTAATATAAAAAGAAAAGATTACATATGTTTTTCTCTTAAACGGTTACCGGACAAATGACCCTCCATGCTCTTTAAATAGAGATCATGGACCAATCGGGTGTTAAGCCACAGATCAAGTGTCATTAATACCGAGGAGAGAGAGAACCGTCGGATCACTACAAATCGTAACCATCGGATTATAAGTTACAAATGTACATAGTAAAGAAACACACTTTACCTAACTCTACACTAGACTAAGTTTTTCTTAACTATTTCCTGTGTGTCAGAATATCCTAACATCCTCCCTTAAGAACAACTTGGGATAGGATTGAAGGATTTACAAAGGTGACACAAAGGGAGCCTATTTCCTATGTGTCGAAATATCCTAACATCCCCCCTTAAGAACAACTTGGGATAAGATTGAAGGATTTACAAAGGTGACACAATAGGAGAAGGAAGGAGGCATTACAGCCCATCCCCCCTTAATGATAACTTTCCTGAACTCCAAGCATGGATCGAAGTTTGGTAAACTTCACTTCTGTGAGAGCCTTTGTAAAGATATCGGCTACTTGATCATTGGTTGGACAATATTGCACTTCAAGAACACGATCATGAATGAGCTTTCTGATGAAGTGTATGTGGAGCTCAATGTGTTTCATACGCTGATGCTGGACTAGATCTTTACATAGCTGAATGGCACTGTGATTATCACACCAAAGTGTAGTTGGATGTTGCTGATGAAGACCAAATTCAGACAGGATCTGACGAAGCCACATGGCTTTGTTACTGGCTTCAACTGCACCACAATACTCTGCTTATGCTGAAGAAAGAGAGATGGCACTTTGTTTCTTACAAGACCATGTAATAGGTCCTGAACCAAGAGTGAATACATATCCTGCAGTAGACTTTCGATCATCAGGGTCACCAGCCCAATCAGAATCAGTGAATCCAATCAACAATGGAGATGCTCCTGCACTGTAATGAATCACGAACTGAACTGTACCTCGAATATGTTGAAGTATTCTTTTAGCTACTTTCCAGTGACTTTCATGAAGTTGGTGCATAAACCGAGCAACAAGACCAACGACAAAGGAAAGGTCAGGATGGGTATGGGTTAGATACAGGAGTTTACCAACAAGTTGACAGTATAAGGTAGCATCAACTTCAGGGGTAGTACAAGTGACTAAAAGCTTGACTCCAGACTGAAAGGGAGAAGGGGCTGGCTTATAGTCTTCCATGTGAAAGTGGTGTAGAAGATCACAGGCATACTTGGACTGAGAGAGGTTAATACCTTCTTTGGATTGCAAGACTTGAACACCAAGGAAATAATGCAAGTGTCCAAAGTCTGTCATTTCAAACTTCTTTTTGAGGCTAGACTTCACATGGTTTATATGGTTGGGATCACTACCAGTAAGGATAAGATCATCAACATAAAGAACAAGGATGGTGAAGGACTTACCCACTTTCTTGGTGTAAATAGTGTTGTTAGAATGACACCTAGAAAAGCCATTATCTAATAGAAATCTATCCATTTTGGCATACCAAGCCCGAGGAGTTTGTTTGAGACCATAGAGAGACTTCCTAAGGCGACAAACAAGGCTAGAGTCGTTTTGGATAAAGCCAGGGGGTTGTTCCATGTAGATTTCTTTATGCAAATCTCCATGTAAGAAGGCGGATTTAACATCCATCTGATGGACTTCCCATTTAAAGGAGGCAACAAGGGAAAGAACAAGGCAGATAGAATTAATTTTGGCAACAGGGGAGAAGGTTTCAGTATAGTCAATGCCTTCAACTTGTGAGAATCCTTTAGCAACAAGACGAGCTTTATGTCTATCCACTTTTCCATCTGGTCCAAACTTTGTTTTGTAAACCCATCTGCATTTGACGAGTTTTCTTCCTTTTGGAAGAGGAACAAGATCCCAAGTATCGTTCGCCAATAAGGAACGATATTCTTCATTCATAGCTTAATCCCAATCTGGATGATCGGAAGCTTCTTCAAAGGTGTCTGGATCAGGATTTTCTGGAACTTGAGCCATTAAGGAAGAGGCTCTTTGGAACTGAGAACGTGTACATCGTCAATCTGCAGGGTCACCTGCAAGAGAACCTGCTGCACCTCGAGTAGAGCGTACCCATCTTGGAAGCTGTGGAGTAAAAGGAATAACTTCAAGAGGTGGAGGAGGATTGTCATCCTCGTTGTCATCATCTGAACTAGAAGGAATGCTATTAAAAATAGAAGAGAGAGAGAGAGGTGGCACATATGTTGAATCAGGCTCACAGGCCAAAGGTGGCACACCCGCCGAACTAGGCTCGTAGGTCGATATATTTTCATCAAATTTTACATCTCTTCTAATGATTATATTTTTGGATTTTGGTTGAAGAAGTATATATCCTTTGACATCTTCAGAATATCCAACAAAAATGCATTTTTCACTCTTAGGTTCCAAGGCTTTATGTTTCGCATCTAGAATATGGGTCCAAGCATCACTTCCAAAGACACGAAAGTGACTTACATCTGGTTTGATTGAGCTCCAGTCTTCTTCTGGAGTTATATTCTTTAAAACCTTAGTAGGAGTGCGATTTACTATGTAATTTGCACAGTTAATGGCTTCTGCCCAAAAATTGAGACCAAGTCCTTTAGATTGAAGCATACAATTAGCCATTTCTTTTAAGGTGTGATTCTTCCTTTCAGCTACACCATTTTGTTGTGGAGTATATGGAATAGTATGTTGCAATTGAATGCCATGCTCAGTGCAAAAGTTGATAAATTTGTTGTTAACATATTCTCCTCCATTGTCTGATCTTAACTTGAGAATTGGATGTCTAGATTGTTTCTCAACAAAGGCCTTAAAGGCTAAGAACATGTTAAAAACTTCACTCTTGAGTTTTAAGAAGTATACCCAAGTGCGTCTGGAAAAATCATTAATGAAAGTTAAGAAGTACTTGCAACCAGAGAAAGAAACAACAGGAAGTGGACCACATAAATCATTGTGCACAAGTTGCAAAGGGGCTGAAGCGTGCCAAGAGGCACGTTTGTCAAAACTATCCCGATGATATTTTCCGAGTACACATCCGGAGCAAACACCATCTCGGCAAGATACCATAGGAAGACCCGTCACCATATTTTCCTTACATAGAGTTTGAAGAGAGCGATAGTTTAAGTGACCAAATTGCTCATGCCAAAGTTTGCTCACTTCATCATTATGAGCAACAAAAATGGAGGGAAGACATGAAGACCCAAAGTTGTCAAACTTATACAACCTTGTGGAATCATCAGCAATGCCAGTAGCTAAAATATGTCTAGGATCTTTGAGGTCCTTGATTACAACATCATGAGGTGAGAATTCTACTATTTTCCCTTCACCTGAATGAGTTATCTGATAAACAGATAGAATGTTGCATGACAAGGTAGGAACACATAGTACATCATTAAACTGACCATTATCTAGATGAATGGTTGCAGATCCTACAACACTAAGAGATCTATCATCACCAACATAAATATGTTTGTTGTTACAATCATTCAAAGAAGAAAACATGTCTTAATTTTTGGCCATGTGGTAAGAAGCTCCAGAATCAATGAGCCACTCATGAGAATGAGAAGAAGAAGATATATTTAATGCATAACCAGATCTTGATGCTTGACAACCACAAGCAAAAAGTGCCATTCCTGAGGATGAAGGTGAAGAGTGCTCCAAATTGATGTTGTGCTTCTTCATTGCTGCTTCTAAGGCTTCCATCTTCTTAAAACATTTGGACTCTATATGGCCATCACGATTACAAAAGTTGCAATGTCTATCTATCTTCTTCCCTTTGTTTTTATTTGCCTTATCATTTTGGTGAGTTGCTTTTTCAGTTTGCGGCTGAAATTGCTTAGGACCCTTGTTTGGTTTCGGACCATACTTTTTAGGATACTGCTTCTTGGGATTCTTTTGATATGGTTGCTGTTGGGATGCTAAGGCTTTCTTAGAAGCGTTTCCAGAAGTGATAAGACCAAGGTGTAAGAATTTTTCTTGTTCTCTTATCAAAGAATCGCAAAAGGCATCAAAAGAGGGGTTCTTGTAGGCGGTCCCTAAAGAAATGATGGCTTTTCTAGTGGAATGGAAGGTGGAAACAAATACATAGTATGCAGGGCCAAGCTTAGCAAGAATGGAATAGATGAGGCTACCATCATCCTTTTTGACCTCACAACCTTCTAAAAGAAGTCTAAGGGTCTTGAATTTGGACAAAAAATCTTCAATAGAGGAGAAATTATTGGGGTCCAAAGTAAGCAACTCATTTTCAAGCTGGTGGGCCCTGATTTGATTTTGAATGCCAAAAATAGTGTTTAGCTTTTTCAGGGCTTCATCAAGGGTGTCAATTTCAAGGATATGAAATCGAAGATCTTGAGCATTGGACATTCCTATCAACCCTCGTGCTTGATCTTGTTTATTTTCCCATTTAGCGACTTTATCATCATCGGAAGGTTTAGTTTCTTGTCTTGTGGCTATTCTATAAAGCCTTTTACTTCTAAGTATATCTACCATGTGAGGTAGCCATTGGAAATAATTGGTGCTGTTAAGAATAATCAGGCATGCACTTTCCATTTTTTAAAAAACTGAAGCTGAAAAAAGCTAAAACTAACTGCTCCAATGGAAAGATATTGAAAAATTAGGCTGATTAAAAAAACGGCTTCCGGATGAAGAAGTTATGCCTTTTTGAAAAAACTGAGTTGCGAATAGTTACGGGAACAGTTTGAAATTTGATGATGAAGTTCAAATTTAAAAAAAAAAAAATCCCGCCCTTAAACAAAAAACTTTTTACAAAAGAAGCTTGAAAAAGAGACTTGAACCTAAGACCTCTATTCTCATAAACTAACTTCTCACCAAGTGAGATAGTAAAAGGATTTTGTAATTGTTTGAAAGGAGGAAGGGTGTTTTTTGTTTGTTTGTTTGTTTTTCTTCTTGTCTTCGGTATGTGTGCTTTTTCCTGCACAAAAAACACAAAAAAACGAGCAAAAAAAAAAAAAAAACGAAATTCCAGCCTTACGCCAGAACGTTAGCTTTTCGGTTAACCTTACCGACAACTATCTATTTTTTTCACTATTTTCGATTTCCCGAGATCGCACAAAGACGTGGGGAAAGAGCATAAGTAGCAAAAAAAATCCCTTCCTGTTTTTGATTTGCCAAGATCTTACATAGCGTAGAGCAACGAGTATACACAGAGAAGAGGGTATAGATCCGACAAATAAATAAAACCTAAAAACTGAAATAAATAGAGGCAACCGAAATAAGCAGAACTATTAACAAATATAACTGCAAAATAGATACTTAATACCTCCAGATCTAAACTAACATAACTTGGGCAACCAGAAACCTTTTCGCATGAAACGAAAGATGTTCCTTACTGTAACAGATGCTCTGGACACAACAGAGTGGTTCTGCAGGCCTGAAAATGTTCATAAATAGTAGATCTAGAAAATGGCAGTCGCATGCAGTCAAATCGGCTTCGAATTTGGATCAACAACGAATGTGGCCCTCAAAATATCTCTGATACCATGTAGGAATTTAGAGGGTAAGTTCCTTAGATCAAAAACCAAAGGTCACCGCTCACAAACAGATCACAAATCAGTACACCAGTATATCACGTGGTTAAAACCCTCGAAGAGGGAAACAGTCCATGGCCTGAGCCAACACGGCCACTTCAGACATTTTATTAATATAAAAAGAAAGATTACATATGTTTCTCTCATAAACGGTTACCGGACAAATGACTCTCCATGCTCTTTAAATAGAGATCATGGACCAATCGGGTGTTAAGCCACAGATCAAGTGTCGTTAATACCGAGGAGAGAGAGAACCGTCAGATCACTACAAATCATGACCGTCAGATTATAAGTTACAAATGTACATAGTACAGAAACACACTTTACCTAACTCTACACTAGACTAAGTTATTTTTTACTATTTCCTGTGTGTCGGAATATCCTAACAAATCTATCTTATCCATTGAAAGCTTTTAGTCCTATGAAAATAAAGCATTTGTTTAAAAACACAATTCTAATTTAATTCTGTCCTAACTTAATCTAATTCTATTCCATGGATTGAAAGCATAAATCGTATTACTAAGAATTGAAATGACAGTGCTGATTGAAATTGAAAGCAAGTACAAAGCATGTTAAAGGAAAGTACGACTGTTGTATGACCGAATACCCAAATCTGATCCAATTGGAAAATGACAGAGCCACTTTCTTGAGACGACTTAGCGAGCACAAGACTACACAGCTAATTGGAAACTTAATCTAAGATAGCATTCATGAAACTAATCTATAAAACAGTAAGCAAATTGAACTATGAATTGACAGGAATCTAACTATGAAAATGATGCGAATTTATCTATGAATTGGCAAGAACAAAAATAACAAATCAACAGGAAATTAAATGATAGAATTCAAACTACAAAACAACTAAAAACCTCCTTTCCGTGCAGGGGCCCTCTGCAATAGAATGAGTCGAAAATCTGATGGACTTATGCGCACATCAAAGGATCTGAAATTGGTCTTCTTATTATCAAAAACAGAGTTTCAAAAGCATACACCGAATTATCAAAATTAGGACTGTTTTCCGGTTTCAGAAGACCGGTATTTAAACAAGTTTCAGATTTAACTGTTTGAGGTGTTTCCGCTTACAGATAACAACTAGAACTTAAATTTAGAAGTATAGATAGAAGCAAATTCTTTAATGTCCGTCTCTCGATTTGTTATGTCAAAGCAAATTGAGAGGATTTCATTCGCAGATCATGTTCTTTGACCGACCTTGACTGCGAACATAGTCATGTTTTCTTTTCAACTTCGAACAAGTGGATGGGATATGATCCATGTGTGGATCATTCCAGAGATACCCATATGACCCAATTCCTTATTTGCTTCTCAAAACCTGTCAAACCATAACAGTAGCTGCAGAAACAATGATTAGTTGCAGAATTGCACACATTCTGTAGCTAGTTACAAAAATTCATTTAAATAACAAGAAACATCATAATATAAAGTAGAGATCATTTAAATGCTTTCTCTGATATGGAATATGTCAATTATCATTGATTGGAGTCATGAGTTTGTAAAAAGGAAGGAAGAAATGACGAAAAGGGTGTCAAAATAAGAGCAGTTTTGAGGTTCAATCGTGACCTTCTCGGATTAGGTTTAGAATGTGTAAAAGTGAAGAAAGGAGAGGTAGATTTAATCAACAAAGGGATACGAGGATCAATGCCTTATTGCTTGGGCTTAATGGAGTCAAGATACACATAGATCGAGAATTTTCATGAGCTAAGGAGCCCTAATTGATCTTTGCTAGCCTCTCTAAGGGCAACAACTAGGTCAATAAGGATTTATACTTCAAATTTCCGAAGGAGACAAATTTTCGAGGTTTTCAACCTAGGAAGTACCTCTAGGAACATTCACCCAATCCCTCAAAGATCAACGCTTGCATTTAATCACTTATTCAAGGTTCGAAAAGAATTTCACATTACATTAACTGATACAAGAAAAATGATAACAAAATACATGCATTTGACAAGATAACAAGAATAACATCAAGATTTTGACTTACATGAGAGAGAGAGTATATCCATTTATCAATTTCGCATTAGAAAGAAACTCCAAAGAAATAGCGAAAATCCATATATCAAAGTGCATCAAGAAAGCTCCAAAAAGTTCTTCCCTACAAAAAGTGTGAAAATCTCCCAATAGATACCAATCCAATCCAAGTGACGATGAGAGAAATGAATCACCTCTCATCTATTTATACAACTCAAAAGGGGATTTGATTTGCCTAATTAGCCTAATTTAGCCCCAAATAATAAAATAATACATAATGATGACATGACTTGGTGACAAACCCACCAAGATAGCTCAATAATACAAAGAAAAACCTCTCAAGAGGGAAAAATAATGAATATGATGAGTCGTTGGGCCATTGAGGAGGTCTAATGGAGTCCAAATGTGGCAAGTTGAGTGAAAAGGCTCTAAACATAGTGGACAAGGGGTTGGTTCCTTGTTTTCCAAGCAAGTCACATGTGGTACTCCCAAGTGGGTGTGGGTGCACAAGGACATCCTCATGGGTCTCCAAGTGGATCGATGATGCCTGTGAACCATTTGTAAGGGCTAGGATGATGACATAAGCCCTCCCTTTGTCTCTTGCAGTGATACACATCCTCATCTGGACCTTGGAACATCTGCCAAGTGTATGGTGCAAGTGTGAAGACGGCTTGGCTTGGTGAACCATGTGCATCGTCCTCATCCAAAATGTGGAACACGAGCAATCACTAAATGGTGTTGGGCATCCATGAAGTGTTGTCTGCAATGGTATATGAGTGTAGCAGGGAGAAAATCGCAGTACATGAGTTACCCTGGCCTTTGTTTTTCCACCCTTCTTCATATGCATTTTTCCTTTGATTGATTTTTCTTTATAATTGCTTGGGGCTCCAGGGGATGAGAGCATGAAGTGTAGGATATAGCGGTAGATATCCCCTTTTAAGGTGGGGCAGTTCATTTCCCACCAGGGGTTGGGACAATCATGGGTTCCTTAGTGTGAAGGGGGCTCATCTAGGGCCCACAGGAACTAGGGTGATGGCCATGAATGAGGGGTAGAGCTCATGTCTAACTTTTTCCCACATGCTAAATTTGTATGTCTCGACCATCTTTTGCATTTTGCTGTACATTTCCTATTGTAAGTGGCCAAATTATGCTTTTTCTTTTCTTTTTAGTTGCATCAACCTCTGGGCATCGTTTTAGGCCCGACCCATAATGTGGACAAGGGGAGGGGGAGGCTAACCCTACGTGGACCTGGATGGGAAAAGTAATGAATGGGGTTAAAATGAGCAGAAGTGAGTGTTGTATATGGTATCAGGAAGCAGAACCACGCAACCAAAATCGAGATTTCCCATATAATGCTAGCCCTAAAGCTAATGGCTAGTAAAGGAGATTCTACAGGACTAGTATACAAGGCTAATCACTGAATCGAGCGTAGGAGACAAGAGTACAGACCTAGCCCACTCTTTCTACCGAATCCCCCCAACAATCCATGCCCAAAAGTGTCCATGATAAGTAAACAAAATCACTCAACTAAACCAACGAAAAGTCATACCTTTGGGGTTGGGAGGCCCACCTTCAAACATACGATCATAACAAATGGGTGAGGGACCACATGGTTGGCTCAGGTGCCGGAGAAAATGGCACATCGAGCTATCTGGTGGCTGCAAGGTGTTGCTAGCTGCCGAGTGAGGACCATCTTGGAGAAATTTTTTCTCTTAGGGATATTACCCACAAAGTGGTGGGTAACATCTGGCTCCAACTAGGACATGATCTCTCTAGAGAGTGCACAAATGTACTTGAACGGGGAGGTCATGAGAACTCCAACAATCTCTTTGGTTCGTAGACCTATCACCTGCACATATCACAAATCAAACACACGGGGCAACATGCTTTCGCGACATCTCATGATCGCAAATGCTTATATTAGGCCGGTAAAAATCAACTAATAAATAAGATTTAAATAAAATTTCAAATGCAATTTTAATCTAAATGCAACTAATCTAGCATGAAAATATCATATGATGTTAATCCTGATGAGAAAATCAATATGCAATGCATCCTATCCTATCATGCATATCATACATGGCTAATTCTTAGTGTAATCATAAAGCCAATGCAACCAACTCATCATCATATCAATATAAATATGCCTGCCTATATGATTAATCATGTAGCAAATCCTAGAGCGAACGCAGACACAAACACATGGAGGATGATGCGGGGGGGAGGTGGGAAAATATGATATCCATTCGACATAAAAGGAAGCCTAAAAGGAAAATAAGTCAATCTAGAAGCCCAAAGCCTTTCTTCTAAGTATATAATGGAAGAATGAATGACCAAACTCAAGAAATCCCTATCGCAACCCCTCTTCATAACGCTATGCCTCATGGATGGCAGAGGGTCTTAATGGGAAGGAAAAGGGGACTCAGAACATGGAAGGGGACAACAAATTGGTTGCTCAATGGAGTGATTGTATTCACAACCCCGAGGTTATGAGGGGGAAGGAGGGATGTATCTAGTGGATGGTTCTTTGTCAACATCATACCTAGGAGGGGAAAATGGATCGTCAATGATGGTGGTAATGTGAAAATGGGCAATGCAAGGGCTCATGGATAATGTAGCTATGTTATTGGGATCCTGGAGAAGACATGGGAAAGTAAAGCCTTTGTTAGTGTCATCATCGGTGTCATAAATGGGGCCCTCCATTTCCAATAAACCTTCTTCATGCGTGGGAAAACAATGATCCTCCCTTTCAATGGTGTGAGTAGGAATACCATCATGAGTAATGTCTTGGAGAAAAGGAGAATCAATTCCAACCTCATTTTCGGTGACAATGTCGTAAATAGGGTCATAATCAAAATGATGGCTGCCCACATCCCATTTTCCTTCATTAATGCACAAGAAATCCGCTATGCCATTATCATAGGGAGTTACAATATTAATATCTTTGAATGTCCTTTCTTGAATGAAAGTCCCCACTTCATTGTATTCATCCTCATGGTCTTCAATGGGGCTCTCAATCATGCCATGCACATTCTCAATCCTTAAATTTGCATCCTAAAGGTCCCCTATGGCATTATGGCCATCACGATCTTATTTAGATGGATCCCATTCTTTCATATATTCCTCATTTTCATGATGGTCCTTCACACTTTCAAGGTCACCTTGATCATCCAATTGATTACATTTTGTGGGGCTTTGTGACTGATTATAATATTTTTCATTGATAAGGTCAGTCAAAATACTAAAAGCACAGGTTTGGCTGGAAAATTCGAAAAGACAACTAGGATCCTTCTCATAGGCACACGTTATTATCTATAGTTGTTTTTATGTTGTTCTATGAAACCTGAGCATGAATTCTTTATCCATGTTCTCCAATAAATCTTCACAAAACTCAACATATTGGTCCACAACTCCTTGTAGTTCTCGAATCTCTTGATCATTGAGTTCTCGAATCTCCTTCTTGACAATAATTCGTTTTTCATGATTTTGCATATTAGGATTGAAATGGAGTCGCTAGGGTGAATTAAAATACCTTATAGATGCTTTCTTCACCCAACAAGCATTAACTTTGAAGCTTAATGAAGAACTAATGCTTCGTTCTTCCATTGGAGTCGCCAAGAATGATCAATGATGTCGTAAGGGAAACAAGACACATGTCTCGTGTCCCTGCCAACGACGCCAAAATGTTATTGCTCAAACTAGCAGGGGTCCTAGGAGGGGATCCTACAGAGCAACTACTAGGTCAAGGGGAAACAATGGAGCAATAACCCACTGTCACCTCAGCTAAATCTCCCTGCTCCTTACAGACTTCCACCAATGGAAGGAGACTCGGTATAAGGGGAATCACGAGATAAATGGAGCAATAATAAGATAAGGAGTGATTACCAAAGCCTATTCTTGAGAGAGGCTCAGACAAATGGCTCACTTCTTGAGAAGCAAGGTGATAGGCTCTCTAGGAATGGCTAAGAGGATACTTGAGTTCAGGTTTAGGGGATATGCCTTGACAAGGAGGTTCTTGGACTCAAGGATCCTAATGAAGAAATAGCTTCTAAGTAATCCTTATGGAATTTGAGTTGTAGATTTGTGGGACCACAGAGAAGCCAAGTGGACCCAAACAAGGTCAAGGGTATGGAGTTGATCACTCAAGGAGGGGCTTGACCTAATTGGGGAGGAGAATAGGATCAAAGGGCTAATTGACTTTTGAGATTTGAATGTAATGATACAAATGAGGACACTAACCCAAATCAACCTAGGGAAAGAATTGGTCTTTTGGCTAGGGCTTGCTATATCTCGGGATTCCATTGTCGGATTTGCCTCAAACTTGGAGGACCTCAGAGCAAACCTCAACGTAGTGCTGGACTAAAAATTGAAGTGTTTGGATGGCTAGAGAGGAATTCGATTGATGCCTTAGGTGACCTTCTACATTTAGGCCTAGAATTTGGAAAAGTGAAGAAAAGGGAGTTAAATTTGTTCACCAAAGGGATATGAGGATCAATGCCTTATTGCTTGGGCTTAATGGAGTCAAGATACACATAGATCGAGAATTTTCGTGAGCTAAGGAGCCCTAATTGATCTTTGCTAGCCTCTCTAAGGGCAACAACTAGGTCAATATGGATTTATACTTCAAATTATGCAAAGGAGACAAAGTTTCGAGTTTTTCAAACTAAGAGGTGCCTCTAGGAACATTCACCCAATCCATCACAGATCAATGCATGCATTTAATCACTTATTCAAGGTCCCAGAAGAATTTCGCATTACATTAACCCATACAAGAAAAATGATAACAAAATACATGCATTTGACAAGTAAGATAACAAGAATAACATCAAGATTTCGACTTACATGAGAGAGAGAGTATACCCATTTATCAATTTCGCATTAGAAAGAAGCCCCAAAGACAATAGTGAAAATCCAGATATGAAAGTGCATCAAGAAAGTTCCAAAAAGTTCATCCCAACAAAAAATGCGAAAATCTCTTAAGAGATACTAATCCAGTCCAAGTGAATATGAGAGAAATGAATCACCTGTCATCTATTTTTACAACTTAAAACGAGATTCGATTTGCCTAATTAGCCTAATTTAGCCCCAAATAATAAAATAATACATAATAATGACATCACTTGGTGACAAGCCCACCAAGATAGCTCAATAATACAAAGAAACACCTCTCAAGAGGGCAAAATAATGAATATGATGAGTCGTTGGGCCATTGAGGAGGCCTAATGGAGTCCAAATGTGCCAAGTTGAGTGAAAAGGGGCTCCAAACATAGTGGACAAGGGGTTGGTCCCTTGTTTTCCAAGCAAGTCACATGTAGTGCTTCCAAGTGGGCGTGGGAACACAAGGACATCCTCATGGGTCTCCAAGTGGATCGATAATGCCTATGAACCATCTGTAATGGTTAGAATGATGACATAAGCCCTCCCTTTGTCTCCTGCAGTGAGACACATCTTCATCTGGACCCTGGAACGTCTGCCAAGTGTGGAGCCGGCTGGGCATGGTGAACTACGTGCATCATCCTCATCCAAAAGGTGGAACATGAGCAATCATTGAATGGTGTTGAGGATCCATGAAATGTTGTCTGCTATGGTGGAGGCTCGTGGCTCTCTACGCTCACCCTACAAGTGCCAATGTAGCCCTTTGTGTTGGAATCATGATTGCCGTTAGACCAAAACCCGTAGGCTTTAGTCTTTGTTACAATTGCCCGAGTTAGGATCCACGAGAGGCGGTTAGTCCATGTCGCGAAACACACGGGGAGCGTTGAACCCAATGTCCAACACTCTGGAGGGTTTGGACCTCGTATAGGGAGACCAAACCCCAAATGGAGATCCACTTGCAATCCTGCATAAGATCCAATGCGTCCCCTTGCCCTTCAATACAACAAATCATTAGAGTAATCAAGTAAAAGAGCTTATAAATCATGGAATCAATTGAGCACTTCATGGTGCCATGCCCTTCCATAATGGGCTTTGGCATGTACAAGTGTCTCCAAGCTCAATAAGGGGGTTAACCAAGGACCATATTAGGTGGTTTCAGCCTTTAAAGGGGGTGACATGTCCATGGTACACCCATCAATGGGTAGGTGGTATGTGATATAGTGATGGAACAAAGTGGGGATTAGGGGAAGGCTCCAGGTCACATGTCATGGTACAAGGGTTGCTATGATGAGGGAAGCCCACACTTTGGGTATATGAGTGTAGGAGGGAGCAAATCGTGGTACGTGAGTTACCCCAACCTTTGTTTTCCCACCCTTCTCCATATGCCTTTTATGTTTGATTGATTTTTCTTTATATCTGCTTAGGGCTCCAGGGGATGAGAGCATGAAGTGTAGGGTACAACAGTAGATACCCCCTTTTAAGGTGGGGTAGTTCATTGCCCACCAGGGGTTGGGGCAATCATGGGTTCTTTAGTGTGAAGGGGGCTCATCTAGGGCCCATAGGAATCAGAGTGATGGCCATGAATGAGGGGTAGAGCTCATGTTTGGCTTTTAAGTTTTGCCCGCATGCTGAATTTGTATGTCCTGACTGCCTTTTGCATTTTGTGGTACATTTCCTGTTGTAAGTGGCCAAATTATGCTTTTTCTTTTCTTTTTAGCTGCATCAACCTCCGAGCATCGTTCCAAGCTCGACCCAAAGTGTGGACAAGGGGCGGGGGAGGCTAACCCTACGTGGACCCAGTGGACACGTGTGGAATCAGATGGGAAAAGTGATGAATGGGGTTAAAATGAGCGAAAGCGAGTGATGTATATGGTATCGGGAAGCGGGACCATGCAACCAAAATTGGGATTTCCCATGTAGTTCCAGTCCTAAAGCTAATGGCTAGTAAATGAGATCCCACGGGACTAGGATACAAGGCTAACCACCGAATCGTGCGTAGGAGACAAGAGTATAGACCTAGCCCACTCTTTCCGCTGAATACCCCCACCAATCCATGCCCAAAAGTGTCCATGATAAGTAAACAAAATTACTCAACTAAACTAATGAAAAGTCATACCTTTGGGGTCGAGAGGCCCACCTTCAAGCATACGATCATAACAGATGGGTGAGGGACCACATGGCTGGCTCAAGTGGCAGAGAAAATGGCACATCGGGCTATCTGGTGGCTGGTGGCTGTCGGCTGAGGACCATTTTGAAGAATTTTTTTTCTCTTAGGTATATTACCCACAAAGTGATGGGGCTACAGGTCTTAGGTCTTGGAATTCGTCATCTGAATATTCTATAAGAAGAGAAGAATTCTTGTGGGTTTTCCTCTCAAGAGTAGAGGTTTTGGCCCTGGCTTGCAACCTATATTTTGTGTCCTCTTGTCTCATTGATCTTCATTGTTTGGTAGTTGTTTGATGATAGCAAACACAATTCTAATCAAGAGAAAGAAGAAGCTAATCAAGTTAGGTAAAAGTACATCATAAAAAGTTATCAAAGTAAGAGAAATCGCCTAATCTTGCTACCCCTAGATTTCTCAACACGGTTCCAGAGCTAAGGTGACATCAACAAGGAAAAGCAACTTGAAGATCTCCAATTGCAGATGGATACATAATGGCTGAGCCAAGGAGATCATCAAGAAGGACTAATCCACACATCATCTTGAAGGAAGGAACTAAGGAACATCAAAGAGGACTACCCATCTCATCACAAGGATCATACCATATAGAAGGATCAATGCCTTGTAAAAGAAGAAGACCTCAAAGACCCTACCTCATTCAAAGAAGGACTCCACACCTGAAGCATTCTTGGGGAAGCTTACACATTCTACAATCATCTAAAAAGGAAGCAAGAAAGACCACTTCATCATCAAAGTGATCTCCCTCACATTGAAGAAAGGATCACATCTCAGTCATCCTTGTAGAAGATCATCAAATTATCATTATCAAGAAGGCATCTTCAATAATCAACTTCATCAAGAAGGCATCAAGTTGAAGATATCATCATCAAGAAGCATCTTCACTTGACAAGTAAGTATCTTTATATTTGTTTCTGAATCTACTATCTACATGACTTCATTCTGCAAGGAAAGCAACAATTTGGTTGGGTCATCAAATTTTCTTGCATGGAACAAGAGGATAGATCTGATCCTAATAAAGAATGAAGTTATTGAATATGTTAAGGGTTCAATCTCCAAACCATCTCAAGAGCAATCTCAAGCTCTATCAAAGTACATGAAAGGGGAAGTAAGGGCTCAAATAATCCTCGTAGAATCAATTAAGGATTCACTCATCCCTTATGTAGCAAAGATGGAGATATCGAAAGAAATCTATGAAAAGTTGGTAGAATTGTTTTCTGTAAGCGCTGCAGGAGAAGTCATATCTTTGAGAACCGAACTGTACAAAATGAAGGCATCAAAGGAAGAAGGGGTAGGCTCATACCTTATGAGGGTATCTCAAATAAGAGATCAACTACAAGAACTAGGAGAAATAATGTTTTATGAAATGACCATCGTTGTGCTCAATGCACTACCTGATGAATGGGGCAACTTTGTATCAAGTATCTATGGAAAGAAGGAAGCCACTCCGTTCAATGAACTTTGATTGTTATGTAAGATTGAAGAAACTAGGTTGAAAGCAAAAAGAGATGTTGGATCAAGTGAACTAGCTCAAGCATATGCTGCCATGGCTAGAAAGAAAAGGAAGTTTGGAAAGTTTGATCCTCGGAAGAAGAAGAAGATCGACATGTCAAAGATCCAATGCTATGAATGTAATGAATGTGGGCACTTAAGAGGAATTGTCCTAAAGTCAAGAAGGACAACAAGAAAAGAAAAGATAGAAATGAAGCCCATTTCATCGAAGAAGTAGAAGAACCTGAAAAGAAGAAGACAAAGGAGGAGGAAGCGAAAGATATCTACTATGACTGAGATAACCTTCTACACTTAGTTCTTTTCAGTTTTATAGAAGATAGCTGTCATAATGGAAAGTATCACAATATGATAGGATGCATTTCAGCAAGGTAGATTACTTAGTTCTTTTCAGTTTTATAGAAGATAGTTGTCATAATGGAAAGTATCACAATATGATAGGATGCATTATAGCAAGGTAGATGACATCATCATAGATGATAGAGGCATAGAAGTCTATATGGTTGTGGCATTCATCATGATAGAAAGGAAGTAGATCATGGCATCTCCATTGGAAGCATATAAGGACAACCATAATAACAATATATATGGTTGAACAAAGTCATCTAGCAAGATAGAAGATAAAGAGATCATCATACATCATCATATAGAAAGGAGCATTTGCAAAATGAGGATCATTAAGTTCCTCCCTTGGAATCTTTGTTAAACTTAAGAAAAAGCAAATGTCTCGCAGATGGTCTACATTCCACCTTATGTGGGATCTACAAGTTAAAAGGATGATAGTTTGATGACAAAGATGTGCAACATGACAAGTTGATCAAAGTACTGTCATCTTCGAGCAAGGAAAGGCAACTGCCCGAAGGAGGTCTAGATGGCCACTTGAAGGAAGAGGTATGTATTAGATAGATAAAGTCATGTCATCATATGGTTGCAGATAGAATGGGTAGAATTCTTTATCTCATAAGCATGATAAAAGAAGAAGAAACTCTTCCTTTAGAAAGATACATCAAGGCATGTAGACAATATGCCTTGAACTCTTCTACATATTGACGTAATATGATCTCATGGAGAATATGAGGTGGTTGGCATTCATGGTTCCTATGATGAAAGAACGATGTATAGACGATCCCGTGGAAGCAATATGTGAAGAGAGGGTGAAAGAAGAGTTGGTGAAAGATGCATCTATTGTCACGTAAGATAAGATAAGTGATCAACATTTGATAACCATAAAGGATTAGCTATGACATCTCCATGAAGAAGGTATGAAGGCCTTGATAGGTATGTTGGAAAAAGATAACCTCGGTAATGAATGTCTTGGAGATGGATTCATACATGTGCAGAATGTTGATGCTGCTAGAAGTTGATGTCATGACGAAAGGCCATCATAAAGAGGTAACTTTGATTTAATGTTCATTTTGATTTCTGAAAAAAGCATCTGGTTGGGCTGTTACAGGGCTATCGTAAGAAGGTTGTAGAAGTCACCTACAACCAATACTCATGTGATTGGATGGAAGATCTTGAAAGAAACATGACTTGGAAGAGGTAGTTTTATGAAGAAAAGCCAGATGTGGACTATATGATCACTTTCTGATGAAGAGAAGGATGACATGACTATTGGTTCAACACTATGGTTCGTTGAAGGGAAAGTGATGGAGAAGATGGCCGATGCCCTACGATAAAGTGGTGATGAAGAAGGCTCCATGAAGAAGAAGATGAAGTTCATGACATGTTGCAGAAAGAGGAGCCCTACAAGCAGTTGATAATACCTTGACCTCCACCAAAGAGCAGATAAATGTAATTGGAAATAAGTCCCTAGTTAAGAGGGAGCTTGGACAAGTCACTTGTTAAAAGGGAGCTTGGGAATATTCCTTTTATAGGAACGTGTAGATCCTCCCTAGTTGAGAGGGGGAGATAAACACATCATTCTTGTCTTCATGTTATGAAAACATAATGGGATTGGGTAAGCATCTAAGATTGATTCCGATACTCTTTTAGGATGTGGTAGGGCATCCAATAGGCAAGAGTAGTTGAAGAGGAAATTCCTTGAGGATGTGTTATTCCAGGATAGGAGTGGTCCTAAAAGGACATACCTTGTGAACATCTAGATGGGGTATGTGCCTTGAGAGACAATGATGAAGGTGTTTATTAATCATTGGTCTCCCCAACATTGTGTTCTAATCTTGTGGAGAGATAGAGTTATTAGTCAAGGCCTTGCTATGTGACAATGTTGGTTAATATAATGAGATGCACTGGTATAAGTTGAGAAAATAGCTTATGAGATGACTTACCAATCCAACTCTTCTTATGAGAATTCTTCAGTATGAGAATGTCCAAATACCGTGTATGGACTATGAATACCTCCCTAGTTAAGAGGGAGTGTTGAAATGTGTAACTAGGTTCGGTCTTCATAATTTCCATTGTGATTATGATTTTATATATTTGATATTAAAGAGAAAAGAAATTTATTATTTTCATTCTTGATGCATGGGTTTCATGCTCAAGATAAACTTATTTATAGGTCAAGCTCCCATTGAGTGCTTCTAGGTTTGTCATAGAGTTATGAAGTAAAAAAAGTCATTGTCATAGATGTAAGACCCCTTTGGGAATGTTGTATCTTGTAAATAATTTTTTTTGTAAAGTCAAAAGTGTCATAAAGACCCTCCAAGACCTTGTTAAACAAGTCGACCTACAAGAAGTATCAAGTCGGCCTCATGGGCAAAAATGTGACCTCTTAAGAAACCTATATATAAGGAAACCTTGACTTCATTTAGAGACATTCATTCAAGCAAGAAAGCAAGTTCGTTCTCCTCAAGAAAGAAGTTGGAAAAGGACGAATATCAAGGAAAATAAGAAAGAGAAGCAAGATCGAAGTTTTGGACCTCTCTCTCTCATATTAGGGTTTCTAAAGTAGTTGCTAGACTGAAATTGTAGAAGTTGTTGGGAAAGTTGAAGTTACAGAAGAAATTGTTGAAGTCGAAGTTGCAGAATAAGTTGTTGGGGAAGTCGAAGTTGCTGCTAGGTCAAAATTGCTAGAAGGTCGAAGTTGCTGGGTTGAAACTGTTGGAAGCTGCTAGGTCAAAGTAGCTGGAAAGAAGAGTTCATCAAGAAGGAGAAGTGTTACTTGGTCTTGGAGGGGTCTTTGACAAGGGTCTTAGGTCTTGGAATTTGTCATCTGAACATTTTATAAGAAGAGAATAATTCTTGTGGGTTTTCCTCTCAAGAGGAGAGGTTTTGGCCCTAGCTTGCAGCCTATATTTTGTGTCCTTTTGTCTCATTGATCTTCATTGTTTGGTAGTTGTTTGATGATAGCAAACACAATAATAATCAAGAGAAAGAAGAAGCTAATCAAGTTAAGTAAAAATACATCACAAGCAATTATTAAATTAAGAGAAATCACCTAATCTAAAAGCCCTTAGATTTCTCAACATGATTAGCATGAAGACCTAAAAGGATTGTGAGGTGTGAAATCCTAGTTGAACTAGTGAGTGGAGATTGAATTTTGTCTACCGGAGCTAAAATAATGGCCATTCCCAATATGCAAGAAAGTCACTTGCCAGAGGGAGCTTCCAACTTTGTACTATGGAAGTTGAGATTGCAAATTTTCTTGGAAATAGCAAACTTATGGTACCTTGTGGAGAAGGTGGTTGGGTGCTTCCTACAGATTCTAAAGATATGTCATAACACAAGGAGGCAGTGGAAACAAAGCAAATTCTATTGGATTTGATGAAGGATCACCCGATCACACACATTGTATGGAAGAAGATTTCGAATGAGATGTATGATGCCTTGGGAACCTTGTACTAGAGTGTGAGCCTAAGTCACCTGACACGATTACAGGAGACATGAAGGACATGGAAATACGAGTGTTCGACACAAGACACGTCAACTCTAGAAACAAGACACGAAGGGCACTTTATATATATATATATATATATATATATATATATATATATATATATATATATATATATGTGAATTATCACACATACAAAAATGAAATATAGACAAAGATTCAAATCTCTTTAGCATTTAGATACTAAAACATTTACAATTTTACATGATCATGATACAAATTCAATCATACAACTAATGCATATAACCAAGTAGCATTAACCAAGTAGCAACAAGTGCAATCCATCTCTAAAGCAAAAATACATCAACAAAGAGGCTCCAAATGGCCTCTAGAGTCCAAAAAAATCATGCCACAACAAATACTAGTACAACATATCATCAAAAACATTTCCTATATCGGGATCCTTATCAACAATATCACCCTCTAAGCATTGAAATAGGATAGAAAAAACGTAACATGTCAAATCAAGATTTTGTTTGAGTGATGGTACTTTTTTATTAGGGTCATGATAGAGGTGTTCAACAATCATTGCCACCAACATCGAGGTATACAAAGGGCTTGGTGCTCTTGATTAATTGCTAGTTCCATACCCTTATACATGACAAAATTGCTTGAGAATGAAGCAAAAAATTGACTTTAAGAAGTGTTTGGTTGCTTTTTCATGAGACGTGTCTGAATTTCAGGACACGAGTAGGGATCACATTTGAGATGAGTCAAACTTGTGTCATGCACATCTCGTGTTTGAAATACGTGACATGAGGGGGGCTAAGGACATGTCAGGTAACTTAGGTGTGAACATATCTAGGAAAATGCTCTTGAAGAACAAGGTCCATGCTACTTTCGTGAAGATAACTATCTAATGAAAATAACGGAGTTAAGAGATTAGATTGCTATAGTTGGTGATACAATTGAGGATAATGAGCTAGTTCAAATTTCTTTGAATGGATTTAGTCCACCGTGGCACAATTTTGTCCAAGTTACCAATGGTGGGGAGAACTTACTTGACTTCGAGTAGTTGTGGATGCTTTCATTACAGAGAAGATGTGAATATAACATATCTCAATCAATGAAAAGAATGAGGATGATCTATTGGACCTAGCCCTCATTGGGATGGTGGGAAGAGGAGGTACGAAAGAGGATCTGGGAGGGTCCAAAAGAGCAAGGAGGACGAGTTAGATTCTTCATGTTAGGGGAAGAAGGATTTGTCATATCCAATACTTGAGTATGAAAAGCATGATCACTATGCTTCTTAATGTCCTAAGAGGATGAAGGGGAAGGGCAAGTAGCAACACTAGGACTTTGTGGGAATTATAGAAGTTTCAGGTGTGAAGTTTAAATGAGTGGATTGCTAGGCTTGATACTACCTTTGCCATGGTGTCGTTTCTTTCCATGAACACAATTTTAAGTGTTGGATAGTATGTGGACAATGGAGCTTCTAAACATATGACTTATGCCATAAATAACTTCAACGAGTTTCAAGCGCAAGAAGGAAGGTTGTGTGTGGAGTTGGGTGATGATGCCATGTATCTTGTGAAGGGATTTGGCTCCATATCTTTCTAGATTCCCTCAAGTAATGTTCTTGAGCTATATTTGTCTTATGTGTTCCTAAGTCAACCAAGAATTTTTTTTCAATTTCATGCATTTATAGTGTTTGGCTGAGTTTGATGGTCATCAAATCACCATTAGACACAATTGCCATGGATCTAGTCAAATTTTGGTCAAAGGCGTGCGAGAAGGTGGACTTTATATAGGATACTTATATATCTAGTTAAGCAAGCATGGTAGGAAGCCATGAGTCAGTTACAAAATCGACAGTGGAATCAATGATTGATTCCTTGATTATAGTTGCTGGGAGTATGGAAGAGTGTCAAGGTAAAGATTGTCACAAAAGGCTTCTCTCAACAAGAGGGAGTTGACCTTGATGACAATCTTACTCTAGTTATTGGAGGAATCTTGTAGGAAGAGTGAGTTGCTCTAGATGGGCACCAATTTCAGATTTCAATATCAATGAATTTGTACTCGTGTTGGGCCTTTCTGAGTTTTTCAATTTGTTATATGATAGATCTGATATACTTTTCTTGGCCTTGTATAAATATGAGTTCATTATTGCAGGAAATCTGGGATAGTTCATGATGTGATGTTAGAAGCTTTTGACAAATAAAGATGGCTTGAAGGACAAAGAAGGTTGGTAGGTCATTGATGCAACAAGAAGTTTCCACCTTGAAGATTGTGAAGAGAGTTTAGGGTGTTATGCCATATGTTGCATGTGGTGTCTGAGGACCATTTCATGACACCCTACAAGATAACATCATGGTTTACCCAACTCTTGGCCAATGAAGGGGGAAGGTGGCACTCTTATGGTATGACATGGCATGATCACTTGTTATGTCGTTTTCACTTGTTTTGGCATATCAGATGGATTGGTCATGTTTATACCATTGGTGGAGCTTGCTTTAGCAACATATCATGTATTTTCATCTTGTTGTAGGTGTTTGTCCATGGCTGATCATAGTTGGGTTGACCATCTTGTTGTTTCCTTTGTTGATGATGCTCTAGTCACTACCTTCATTGGATTGTTTCGTGGTGAGTTCAGGCCTTGTTATTACTTGTTGGTTTTTTCTTGTTTGGGTGTTCTAGTGTTTTACCTTTACACAGTCACATTCTTTACTTTTCTATCGTTTTGCCTAGGTATCTTCTATTTTTCACCATATTACCCACTTTTTAGTTTGGTACAAACCACATTACACTGACATTTCACCATATTCCCACTCCTAGAGAGCACATGAGTCATATAATTTATGTTCATACAGTTTTTCCTTCATGACTAACTATCTTATTTTGTTATTTCACCTTTCCATGTGTGAACATGCCAAACTGGTTTGGGATATTTCTATTGTTGATTAATTAAGGCCAAACCTTAGTAAGTGCTCTATAGGCTTATTATATTTGAATATTCTAAACCTTCATTGAGGCCTTATTCCAAGTCCAATTTAAAATAAAAGGAAAAAGAAAGAAAAAAGGAAAAAAAAAAACTCTAGGGAATACAACTTATCATCATGTGGTACAACTCTTGAGGAAAGACTCCCCTTCGGCACATATGATGAGGCAGCCCATTAAAAAAGTAATATTTGTTATTGGTGGCCCTCATGAAGAATTCATTGGGTATCTTTAGCAATTATTTACATTCACAAGTGCCACATCTCTGACCATATCTTATCCTTGGAACATAGGTTGAGGAGGTGGTTGAGCTTGTACATGGTCTAAGGGTTAGTTATGCATGCAATCTTTCCTCATTAATTTTGTCCACTCACATCCACTTGTCCTCATGATTTTGTCAACTTTGACACATTCTCCTAGGTGGGATGCTCCTTTAGTTGTTCCACTTGCTTCTTTGACTAGATACTACGCACACTTGTTTCCACTTGGTTGAGGGTTTAAAGTGACTTAGAGCTGATTCACCTGCTTTTGGAGAATGGGCACATGCTTCCCTAGGGCACACTCTTCTTCATGGTAATATTTTATGGTTATTCTACTTGGTCAATATGCACATGGTTCTATGGCTTAATATATTTTGGATGGTTGTTGGTCTTTGGAAACTACTTTGGGACCACTATTGCTATTTTTGGAGGATCCTAGGATGGCACACTCTCTTAGGTTACGATCCCATAATTTCTTGAGAGTAGTTGCAACTAAATTGGCACTTCCTTCTTGGGCACCTGTCTCTTGGGGATTATTATATTGTTATCATGGAGAGAGTTTTGTGGTATGCACCCAAGATCACTTGATTCTCTTTTGTGGAGAGATAAAAAACTATTTGATGACCAATTCATATTCTTTGTAACATTATTTGATCGTTTGTTTGACCTATCAAACTTGATCACTACGTTATTATTATTTTATTATGAGTTGGTTGAGCCTGGAACTCTATATATTGGAGGCTCCCCTCATTTGTAATGGTTGTTGTTGAGTAAGATATATTAGAGCATTGCCTCTTCTTGGAGAAAATATTTTGGAGTCTATTCTCTTTATGTATGTGGGCATTTGTTGGTAATTTAAGTTTTCGTCATGCAAGCTAAGGGATTGAAACAAGGTCATCTAAGCAATAAATCTACTTTAAAGTGGTGGAATCACTAGGTGTGGTTTTTGTTTTGTTTTGTTTTGTTTTGCACTAGATATATCTCATCTAGTTGCTTCAAATTGTAGTAATTAGATTTAGTAATATTTAGGCATGCAAATAACTTGGTTTCTTTTGGAAATTGATACCTTTAGAATTGTTTCCTTGCGTAGCTTTGGGCTTTAATTTTCAGCCATGTAGGATATTTGTGGCATGCTTTAGAGCAGCTCTTAGATCATTGGCTTTAGATAAAGTAGGCCCTCATGGATGTAGAGTGACTCAATTAGCCCAAGTATTAGGTAGACACTAATCTTTCTTATTATCCTTCCACAGAAAAAACTCAATTTTCATCTTTTAGCAAATTTTCTTTGATTTTGCATCATGGAAATTCAACATAATTTTGTGTTAAGTATTTTGTAATTTTTACTTATTATTTACTTCAGAATATTCAATTTCCAGTCAACAGTATTAGTTTAGGATTTCAATTTTTGACCTTAAACTAGGCTAGTTGGTTGTTTATGCTTGCTCAAAATGAGTTTTTAGATTTCTGTGTTAAGTGCATTTTCGGCACTTCACTTGGTTTTGAAATTTACATTTCCAACCTTGCATAGCGACCTAAGATCCCCGAATTTTATCTAAACTAGGTTAAATTTTTTTTTCTGAATTTTGGAATATAGTTTTAATATATGTTTCACATTTTAATGCATTTCCAGTGTTAAATATAAATTAGAAGTTTACATTCATTTCTATTAGAAACTTAGAGCCTTACAAGTTCATGTTTAGATCATATTTTAGGTTCATTTTGTATCTTCTGCATTCTTTAATTTATCTCTAAAGTTTCATTTGTAAATTTATGCATTTTTTACGTTATATATAATGCAGAAAGTTAAATTCCCAGATTGCATATTGAACCCTTTTACTTGCATTTCATATCTTATTTATGCTCAAAGTTCATTTTCCTTTGTGAATTTGAAAAGGAACAATCGGATAACATCTTTAACTTCAAATTGGGCACAAGTCTAAGCACGTAACATTCATTAACCTATACTAGACTTGTATTTGGTTTGAAAATCTCTAAACACACTTTGTTGAAACATTCAAACTAGATTTCAAACCAGATCACTGTCAGTCCTTGAACACCTCATTGACACCTTCAAACCTTGGACTTAGACTTGCCTTAGGGATAACCCCTTTGAGTTGGAGAAGAGCCAACCTAAAGTGTGTAGCTTTTCTGAGTCAATGTTATCGGAACCGAACCGATGACTGAACTGGAAAACCTTGTGGATTGAGAACTGGTTGGAACTAGACTGGAGCTGGTAAAAAACTGGATGATAAAACCGGTTGACCAAAACCACATAAAATATTCAAATTTTAAAGAAAAACATATATATTCATGTGCATCCATATGAATCCAAACCATTTATACACAAATAAGAAAAGTTCTCAATTATATAGCATGTAAGGGTGCACATAACCAAAGTAGCATCGAGTGCAGTCCATCTCTGAACTGAAAATACATCAACAAATAGGCTCTAGATGGCCTCTAGCATCCAAAAAAAATCATGCTACGACAAATACCTACATATCATCAAAATCATTGCTTCTATTAGGATCTTTGTCAACAACATAGCCCTCTAAGCATTAAAATAAAATAGAAAAAACGTAGCATGTCTAGTCAAGATTTTATTTGAGTGATGGGTACATTTTTAGTATAGTCATGATAGAGGAGTTTGACAACCAATGCCACTAACATCAAAGTACACTGAGGGCGTGGTGTTCTTGATTAAATACTAGTTCCATACCCTTCTCCATTACAAAATCCAATGGAAACGTTGCAATCCCCCCAATCCTGAAACCTTGAATAAATGTGAAGTCTGCTGGATTTTGAGTGGGATCTAAAATTCTACTTTCGCCATATGAAATCCAACGAGGTTGGAACCACTCTCAAACATCTTGAGTCATTTCATGGTAATTTTAAAAATTTAAGGGTGAAAATGAAGGATAAAGGAGAATGTCACTTTTACTTTAAAAATTTAACATTTCCATCAATTGCATGGCAATACTAGGGCCATAGGCTTGAATATTAGGTTGGCCTAGGGAAAATTAGAAGTGAGACAACCAAATGAAAAAAGAAAAAAGAAAAAATAAAAAAAACATTTTTTAAGCTCGCTTGGGCGGGTATGGACCGCACAAAACCGGTCCCGAACTGGCCGGTTCTGGTTCCGAAGCCCGAATCAGTCTGGCCGGCCGGTTCTTCCGGTTCCAGTCCGGTTCTGATAACATTGTTCTGAGTTACACAAACTAACTCTTTGGTGCTTGGGACTTTACATCATATGGGGTGCTAGATTTTGTTGTAACACAATGAATATAAGGAAGCAATGATCCTGATTCATGTTTCTTCAGGTTCATTGGTGGGCAACTGTTTAACCAAGCCCCCAACAAATGGGAGGTTCGAGCTATAGAGGGAGTATCTTGTCTCATAAAGAACACTCTCCTCGGTAAGAGAGAGTGTTGGACTTTTAGTACCTCAGAAAGTGTATGGCAGAGTGCCATTAATGTCAGCAACAAGTAGAGGAGACTTGAGTACACAGAGAGAAGGCATGTTTGATAGGTGTATAGGTCCATATTGCAGCAAGGCTGACCCCTCTAATAGATTTTTCCACAACAATGCAACACTTTTGTACAACACCCCTTTAGCAATTCTGTATAGCAATATTGATGGACGAGAGGGAGATAGAGGATGCATGCTTACCAACATGCATGTGCCATCCTTAGGCACTTCCTTGCATTTTGTGGACGAGAGGGAGATAGAGGATGCATGCTTGCCAAAAGCATGCATGTGCCATCCTTGGGCACTTTCTTGCATTTTGTGGACGGTACTGCATGGTGCTGCATGTAAACATGACAATGCCTAAGCCGGGAGGGGAATTGAGTGAGGCATGCAACAAAGGCAGGCAGCCTTGGGGATCGAACCTGAGACCTTTTGCATGAAGCTCATAGTACTCAACCACTTGAGCTAGCCAACTGGGTTGTATGTAACAATCTATCTGTATTATTAATATGTTTTCTTCTTTTGAGGCACTCTAATTGCATCCAATATTGCTTTGGTAAATCATAGAGTTCTTTAGTAACTGTGATGCCGTTATGGAAGTATCGATTCGGGCACTATACCAAAGAATGCCTGCTAATGGTTTTCCTTCTTGAGCTAGGATTGGGGTCCACCTTAGAGAATGATTGTGGAAACTGATTCTAGATCTAAATTTATTCCCATTCCATTTTAGAAAGGGTTTGCAACTTTGCACATTTTCCATACCCTCTAGATAGTTTGGAACACAAAGAGCCTTCACTTTTTGTGAGCGCTAGCATAGTCAAGACTCGACAGTTTGTGGAGCTTCAAACCATTCCAACTGGGCTTACCATTATGGGATCCTTCTAAGATATTGTCTCTAATAAACACTTACCACGGTTCATCACTTTTAATGGATGATGGATCAAAATATTCTTTTGGTGCAAAGTGCAACACCTTACTGTTTGATATCAATGATGCCAAGACCACCAGCTTCCTTGTGGGGTGTAGTAGATCTTCCACTGAAGCTGATGAAAACCATTCCTTCCCCAGGGATGTTATATATGAAGCAGCATTTGTTAGGCCCAGTTTGATGCCATGTGACAAGAAGAACACGGCTGCCATCACTTTAGTACAAATTTTGTTACTTCTGCCAAAGACATTGGTTTAGTTAACCAAGAGAAGAAATTGTTTTCCACTCCATCCGTAACAGTTTTCCAAAGATTAAATATTAAAACCTCAAAGCTAAAAGGAATGCCAAGGGGTTTAGAAAGCCAACTTGATTCCAACCAGAATGAATCAACCTGGGCAATCTTGCTGCCTCTACACAAAGCAGTCGGTCTTTCTCTCATTATTTTATATATTGAGGCTTTGCTGAAAATATCCTACAAATTATGGCTTCTGTTGCAATCTTTTCTCTTTTTCAGCTAATATGAGGAATAAGATGTTAACAAAGTGGTCATTATTAAGTTATTAACAAGTTTCTGGCCATTCAACAAATTCCATTAACTCTCTCTTTTGTGACCTTTCTGGCAATGAGATAACTCAAGGTGACTGTTGAGAGAACACAAAATGTTGGGGCTAATGAATAGCCTTGATGGATTTATCTGAAGAGACAGAAGCTTGATGATTGACAAATATTGATGGAGATACAAGCTGGAGCATCTGTAGACAGAGATTTGACTGCATTAATTAAGGGCCAAAGAAAAGAGATGATAAAACATCTGATGAAAAAGGCCATTCAACCATGTTGCAGGCCTTTCCCAATCAAATATAACTGTTTTGATTGGTGGCCTTCACCCATTCTATTCCTTCCCAAAGAGTGATTGCATTATAAATGATATATCTTCTCATAACAAATCTTGTATTCTTTGGTCTTCCATTCTATATAGTAATAGGTTTCCCACTGGAGCTAGATTTTGGAACACCTGCCTTTGGAATGTTTCTGATATTTCCTTGGTTGATGCAATTCTGTATTCAGAATGACCTCAGTGCTTCTTGATAAACTCCTAAAAGGTTTAGGCCAGTAAAGTCCCGAGTTGCTTTATAGAACTTGCATGCAAAATCCTCTGACCTCAAATTTCAATGAAATATCATCTGTGGTAACTTTAGTCTTTGAGAGCTTCTGTTAGCTTTTCCAAAGTAATAGTAACAGGGGATTAATAAAGCAGCGCTTGATCACTAGAAAATTTGGTTGGAACTACATCTTGACACATTTACATGCCCTTTTTTGTCTTTATGCTTATTTGTCATTTTGTGAGTTTGAAAAGCCATCCTACAGTGCTAGACAAAGACATAAATATCGTACTAGGTAAATACCTTGAGAGGAATTTGCACGAAAGGACAATAAACAGCGTAGATTTCCTACTAATTAGATACCTTGAGAAGAATTGCACAAAAGGATGACAAATGAGAAAAGAAAAAACGGCATATATATAAATTATAATCTGATGTAGGGGAATGAAATAGATCAATAGTCACATGTTATTGTCCTCTTAATTGGAAATGAGATTTCAGAGACAGCCAGGTTAACACCAAATGTGCTGAAGCCTTAGTGGGGTCTGATAACAAGGTCATATTCATGGTATTTGGGATATTTATTGTATTCAGCAGAAGAAGACGTTGAGTGCAACTAATTTCTCTAGAAATCCAAATTGATTACTGTGTTGTTCTACTATTTTGTGCACCTCCACTTCAATTTGACCCCCAGTTGTCCAATATGAACCTCCTCTCTTCATAATCCAGAGAATTCAGCCATCCACAGTCAAGAGTGTTGACATGTTTAGAGTTTAAGCAGTCCAACATACTGGCTCTGATAAGGATGATATTGTCATTAGTAAGAAATCTGGTTTCCATTCTTGCTAGCTGGCTTTGAAGGGGCAGGGCCTCTGCTTAAAGCTTCAGCCAGTTCCATTTCACATCAATGATTAGGAACATAGCCTCTAAATGCAAAATATAGATCGAAACTTCAAAATAGCTCCAAGACCTGAGAATTTACAGACAACCACTCAGCCTGTAAGCTTAATGCATTTATTCCAATGAGATTGTCTTTCCAATCATGATCACACTGAATCAATGTCTACTGAATAAAATTTGGCAGGCTTGAAAGATAAGCATCTGTTTTGGGGCCACCAATCTGTTTGAATCATTATAAAGATGAGCTAAATTATGCACTTATTTAGTGGCTAATCAAATTAACCACACATTTGCAAATTATGAGGCTATTTGGATTTGCTGGGATCAGCCCTTCCCAAAGTATTTCACTTGGTTTTGTGTTCTAAAACGGGGTTTGTTCTGATCAAATGTCCTGGGTTCTATCTCCAACAACAGACTTCTGAATGTTGTTAGGATTGGCTGAGATTTCCTTGGGAGGTTAGAGCTTGGGCTTTATGCTTTTTTCAAATTCCTTCTTGCTTGCCTCATGCAGCATTGAGTGTGCTATTTTTAATTGAACTTTCCTCTTAGCCCATCTCACAGTGAGTACCTCTGCCTGGAAGGACGCTGAATTTATGACTATCTAAAATTCTAAATGAAATACAACAGAGCCTTCACCCTAAATAGAAACAAATGCCTTACATATTGGAGAACCATGATTTTGAGATTCTGACAGGAAATCCCCTAAGTACCATTTCTTTTTATGTCCTCGACACAATCAAAGTAACAACACCAAATTTGCTTGGATCAGTCTGACAGGAATTTCCCTAAGCACCATCTCCGTTTATGTCCTCAACTAGAGTGTTGAGGTCAAAGCAATCAAACTAATGACACCAAATTCTTCTGGGTCAACAGCACCTCCAAAAGCTTCTGAGCATATTGTTAATAAAAGTTCAACCTACAGCTTCCACTGCTGAAAATCTAGACTTGGCTCAGTTTTAAATCCAGCAGCCTGATTGCTAGTTCGATATTTGATCCTGATAATGAAGACAAGTTGACAGAGAAAGTGTACAATGTTAAGGGAAGGCATTGGCTAAGAGGTTGGCTGGTTTACTTAAAGGGAGATTGATTAAGGCTAAGTTGATTGAAGAATCAACTGGAGGAAAAATCAATGAGATATACTCAATTAAGCGGAGTGACTTGAAGAGCACATTGATGATTAGAGCATAGTAGTAAAAGATGCATGCTGATGGAGCATTTCGACTGATCCCTAGATGGTTAAAGTTGATATTTGAGTAGTAGTTGTTGATAGTAGGATGGTTGACAGGCAGTTGAACTGAGGGTTATTTTGGTCACCTAGAATCCCATTGACAGTTACCATGGAATAGTGGTTTCTTTGAGGATGTTTCACTGAACCTTAGAAGAAAGATAAAGTATATGGGTGAAAACCTGATTTGAAGCATCACATGAATGCCACGTGTCTGCCACATCAATAATAACCTTCAAACTGTTTGTTTGTCATTTGGAGAGTTGGTGTTGGTTACCTGAGGAAGGTGAATCATTGCTTAATTGACAGGCAGAGAAATTGAACTACAGTTATTGATTCTTGGAGACGGTCCACAAGAAGGTGGACTATATGTCAAAAATGGGTTGGCACAAAAAGATGCAACTATATATGAGTCGAGCTTTATTGCTCTAAAAATAAAGAGAGGTTGGAAAAAGCAACCATTGCTCAAAGAAGCTGTGCAATAGTACATTACTGTAGTAGTGAGATGTCTGAGAAAGATTGAATCTCAATAGTCGTGGAGACACAAAGAGCGATTGGTTGATGAAGGTGAGAACACAGATTTTGGAAGACTTTAGAGGCCAGATCCAATAGCCTAGATATAGCTATATTTGATTGCTAGTATAATCGTTTCAAGTTAGAACTAGAGGTAGCGACTAGTCTTCTGAAGAGTTGGTTCTTATCTTTGTCTAAAGGTTAAGCCTGTGGAATTGGTGAAGGAACCAACAAAAGAAGTCATAAGCCAGGTTGGATATTGGACAATTGGCCACGTATGTTGATTGAGGGATCACAACTGAGAAGGGGATTTGTTGTGGAGAAGATGAGGGCCTCCAGAAAAGGTAGACTTCAATTTGGTTGTTAGATTTGCTAGAAATTATCAAGATCACCTTGTAAGCAGAGAAAGGCATAGTGAGAAGGATATATTTACAAATAATAAGCATTTGATATCCAAGCAAATTTTGAGAAGACTAGGAGTATCAGTGATTTTGTAAGCTTAACGAGGAAAGAACCAGAATAATCACACAAGCCATCTTGTTGGTTTTAATTGAAATCTGATTTGAATATCATTGGGAGGTTTGACTCACCCACTGGATTGTGGATCAATATTACTCATGTTTCTTTAATTGAATCACTCAAGTATGTTTATTAGAAAGTGGATCCTGTTTGATATGCTGTCTTCCTATTTCTTTTTGAAATGTTGGCGCGATTGCTTGTGCAGAGGCATGGCGTGAAAACTATTGTTCTCTTTAATGGCATTTTATGTGGATCTTTATAGCATTCTTCTTGTGCAGGTGAAAAATGTTATTGAAAAGCCACACAATGATCATTTGCCCTTGATTGAAGCAAGCAGGTGAACCCTCTTAGATTTTTCTTAATAGCTTCATTAAATTAAAAAATAGCAATATTTTATGCTTCATAAAAGTAATATGTGGGCTATATATACCATCCTCTGTCATAAGGAAGTTTGTATCTTTCGGGTTGTACAGTGTACTTAGTGGGTGATAGACTTTTTGATTTACTATTTTCTTTTATTTCCAGATGTTATATCATCGGCTTCTAGCTGTAAGCTGTAACTTACATGACTAGTTCTTTTAACAGGTTGTGTAACATGGATATTCTCTCACATGTTCAGCAAGTAATATGCTTTGCTTTCCATGACAGTAGGCTTCTCCTTGAGACATGTCAAGAAGCTAAGAATCTGCGTAAAATTGTGACATTGTTCTATCTGGATTGAGATGAGTTGATTTCTATGATATCCCATTTGACAGCTCTCTTAGCTTTTTTTTGGATGCATTTTTATTTGCTCGTCTTTCTATATATGGTGGTAAGATGGGCTACCATGGAATAATTAAGTTTTGGAAGGTTCAGTAGAACCTCCATGTGTCTCCATTTCCTTTGGTAACTTCAGTTCAAGAATAGGGTTCAAGCAATTATGCTTGGCTTACGGGTTATATGTTATCATATTGCACTTCATTTTGGAGAAATATTGCACATAAGTTTTTGGTTCATGATAAACATTATCCACAACAAGGCAGCAGAATTTTATAGCGATTACATTTCAAGCTCAAAGGCATAAGGTGATTTTTCTCGTTCTGATTCATGCAGTGAAGGAAATTTCTTTTCAAAGGCATGAATGCTGCCTTACCTTGTTGGTTAATGGTGTTAATTCATGTTCAAAATAATACCAGTAATCATATTGGATCTTTGGAGCATTTTATCACTATATCAAAGATAATGTGTAATAATAGGATACAATCATTTGGATCAGCCAAAAATGAACAGAAAGCATCAGGGGAGCTCTGATTGCTTAGGAGAACGAGCTATTATTCTTTACACTGAAGCCCTGTTATATTCATTGACCTTAAAGTCCTCTCTTTTCTCATATGTTCTTTTGGAATTGATTTCACAACATAAATACCTTGATCTATATATATTACTCATGTGAATCATATCATACACACAACATATTATCATCTACAAAGTAGATATCCAAAACAAAAGTAGATGTATAAAGCATGGATTCGTTAATTTCCTGTATGCAGTGTCCTAATTGAACTTGCACTTTTAAAATTCTTTTTGTACTCCTGTTATTTTATTGTATGGGGTGCAAACTAATTAAAGATATGAGGATCTTCATGTTAGGTTGGAGCATATTTGCTCGTCAAGCCTTGCTAGTAAAGGTTTTAAATATTTTTTATACCTGGTTTTGGATTTGGTTTGAGTTCAGAATTCTCAGTAGGCAATAAATTATTTGTTTTCTTGTAAACCAATTTACAATCTCTTTGACTGCAATATTGTGGTAAATTTTTGGTTAACTATATTGATTTGGAACAAGGCTAAAGGTTCAACAATTTCAACCTTTTCCAACTTCCCAACACCGGAATCTGGCTGGGCAGTTTTCTGAAATTACAATTTTAGATTTGATAAAATTGTTATTTTTTAAGTAGAAATGGATTCAATGCCCTCAAATACCCATACTTAACCGGATTGTGCAATGTTAACATTTGATATATGCACTTCCATTAATCCAGATTTATTTCTGCCAGATTTCAGGGCAAAATGTCAGTTTCCCCTTCCATTATTCTGAGAAACTGGAAAAACCCATTCCTTAACATGTTTAGACTGCAACAATTGGTATCTCCATGTTATTTCACATTACTTTAGATTAATATGGCTCACAAACACTTTGAATTGAATGGAGTTATATGAATGTATTTCTGCTTTCCACAAGGAGGTGGGGAGAGATGTTATGTCATGCCTCCCCTTTCAAAATGATTGGGATAACTTATCACCTGCCATAGTTAGTTCTTGATTGATGAGTTGGGAACCAAGCTGTTTGTGCCATGCTATTTTTCCCATCTACTAACCCTACCTTCTCCGAAATATAGCAATCTTAGGTCCGTTCTCCAATTCTCTTGAAGCAAGACTCCCCAAGTATTATTAAATTTGACCAAGACTCAACTAATTTGACTGATATAAATTGAATTCCTTCGCAAGTTTGACTTAGTTTTATCAACTTGACTATTTTCACTGATTTGACATTTGTTTTATTTGTCGAGTTTTTCCCAGGGAACTATTACCAATCTTAGTCAGGATTTGTTTTTTACAATATGTTATGTCAAACAAAAGTTGACCAAAGCATTTTTTTGTGTTGACCAAATTTTGGTCAATCATATTGGAATCTGGAAGTATTGAAAAATTTTCCTAAATTGTGTAAAAGGAAGTTTTATTCTTGCAGAAACCCATCCCTATTTCTGGAACCAATGTCTCTTTCCTTCTCATGATAATTACCCTTAATTATCTCTTTTGACTAAGACTCATAAGGGGGCCTGCCATCTAGATTGTTTGGGAGGGATAAGGTGGTATTATGGTTGATGAGAGGAGGTGATGTGGTTTACATAGTTTTTTCCTTTCTTTTGGTTATAATGATCTTGTTGATGCTTCACGATGCATATATACATTGATCATGTCAATATGTAATGGTGCAGGTTATGATTGTTTAATTATGTGATGTCGATCACGTGATTGTGCAACATATTGTTTTTGAACATGATGGCTTTATAGTTCTTGACAAAGTGCTTCAGGGTATGTTTTTTGATTGCAGTTTGGTTCATTGGCACCTGGTCGATGATGAAGTTAGTTGGAAAGTGTGAAAAGACAAAGATAAAACATCCAGTTTCATGTCCTAAGTGTTGATTGTTGATTGTGCTTATGTTGTTAATGTGTTTACATTCTAAGTATAAGCTTGAGAATTGGTTATAATGGAAGATGAAGCATTGTTATACAATAGCTTGTTTTGGGCATGCTTCTTTGTTTGGCATTATTGATCGTGATTTGGCTATGATTCTCATAGTTCATGTGATGTATAAGACTTGTACTTCATTTTATTTCATGCATTCTAGCCATTTGATACTATGGTATGGTTGTATTTTGGTTTCGGGATGGTGTTATATACCTTCAACGTGGAATTTGGCTTTTGATTTTGATTGTGCTTATGGGTTATATTTTATTTGTTTATGGTATATGTTTTAATTTAAATTTTAATTATGGATGGGTTTTGGTTTTGGCATTGGCACTTGGTATATGTTCTAGAGATAAGTTATAATTTTGTTTAATTTGGAAATACACGAAGTTATCAATTTAATAAGAAATGTGATTTTAAAATGAGAATTCTAGTCCTAAAAACATGAACTACATTAAAAAAAATAAGAAAAAAACTTTGAAAGGCAAAATTGGTGATGCAATATTACTTTTTTTTCACATCAAAGTTAAAATTCCAATATTTTTCATTTATGGAATTAAAAACCAAATATCATGAATATAAAAGACATGAAATAACACTTTGAAATGTAAAAGTGATGATGCCGTATCACCATTTTTTAAGGATTAAAATTTTAACATTTTTCAACCATGGCATTAAGACCAAATATCACGATAACGAAAAACCTTATAAATTAGCCCCTATCGAGCAATAGGTTCTATTAAGAGCAATTTATTTTTTCAAGGTTAGAATTATAATTTATTTGAAAATTTAGAACTTACCCCTTTTTAATGGGGCATTAAAATTGCAATATTTTTTAAACTATGGCTTCATAGGCTAAGAGGTGCACTACAACTTAGTATGGGGAGATGTTATAGTGTCAGTGAATGAGTGTAAACATTTATATGTTAGCTCAATTTACAAGAGACATTGTATTGTAGTAAAATGAAACATTAAACAAAATAATAATATTATTAAAATGTAATTTTGATGAACAAAAAAGTAATAAAAATAAAAAATCCATTCAATTTATTATATTGTAATGTATGCATATCATATTAAAATAGATTAAAATAATAATGATTCATATTTGTAGCCATGATATTTTAGAACACAATTTTTTGTTTTTTTTGTTTTGTTTTGTTATTTTCAGTCAGAGATTTTTCATTATGTGAAAAAGTTGCTACCTACAATTTTTTAAAATTTGGTTAACCTCGCTTATACTAGATTTATTGGTTAATAGTTGACTCATGAAGATTTTTACATTAGCTAAGAAGGACAAAGAAAACCAAAACAAGTGAGTACCTAGAAACCAGAAAAACATCAAAATCTTCACACAACCTCTAACCATCAGGAATCGAAAGAAGTGATTGACCCAAGGTTTGTTGGACTAGAATCTCCTTAATCTTCCACCCCCATTGGGTCTCTGCTTCTGCTCCCACCCCATGCTTTGGATATCGTTGTTTTTAACTCATTGGTTGCAAATAAGTTGCGGTACTAGAAGGCAAAGCCTTCTCATTTTGTTTAGAAGTTGGAAGAACTTACAAACATTGAGGTTTTTGTGCCACAATCAAGAGCACGAGCCCTGCAACTGGTTGAATGTGGCTTTGTAGGCCAATTCATGAGGATCTGACACCCCTCATGTATTTGTGAGGTAGTGGGTTGAAAAAAATTGGAAACACATGATCAAGGGTTCTGTGACTTCGACTTTCTGCGGGAAAGGTTCTTTTACCTTCTTTTTTCGAGAACAACGATGATTGAGACTTGATCATTTGAAGCAGGCCTTACTTCATAGGGGTTGAAGGGTATATCTGGATTGATGGAGCACATATTTTAACCTTGAAAGTGATATCCCATTTGCCATACTTATTTAGGTAAAGCTCCCTTTTTTGACTTTGTACTGCTGGAATGATGTTATTTTCAGAAATATCGGCAATGCACTTTGGAAATACATTGATCAAGCCGAGCCACTAGAAGGGTTTCTCTATTGTGCAAGGATATGCGTGGAGGTAGATTTGGATAAGGGGTTCCCAACAACAATAACCTAAATTTAGATAGCTAGACCCATATTCAAGAGGTTGACTATGATCAACTTCATTTTAAATGCAAATTTTGCCATGAATATAGCCACTTTACTAGAAGTTGTAAAATGAAGCGAGAGGAGCAGCAAAAACAAGGAAATGAAGGAAAACCTGCAAACTACAAAAGAGTAGAAGAGGCCTAGCTAAACAACAAAACAATCTGCCAAAGCAACTAGATCAAAATGGGAACAAAGGGAAAGGACCAACTTCGTCTTAGTGATCCATTGTGAAGGGAGGGGGATGATCTAGTAAAGCCAAAATGAAAAAAATAACAACTTTGAGGCTCTCAATTCTATGACTGAAGAAGGGGAAATTGTCGAAACCAATGTACAAGAACATGTACAAAATTTGAGAGCAAGGCATGAATAGAGAAAAATGATGAAACCATGCCACCATTAGAAAATGATCAAATACTAGAGCAAAAAACAGTGGAATCCTCCTCAAAAGAAGAACAATTTTCCTCCCCTAAAAACTCAAAGTTGGGGCCTTCCTTTTCGAGTTTAGGTGACAAGAAGTCAGAGGCGGAGAAGGAAAAAGAATTAGAAAGGCTCCAACAGAAGGTTGGTAGGCAAACCAATAGAGAGGCAATGCATGAAAAACTAGAGAAGGAAAAGGCACTGAGAATAGAGGCAATATTAGATCCAAAACTAAAGGGACATAGAAATACCAGAAAAGTAGGCAACTCAACCCCTCAACAAGGGGCTACTCATATAAAAATTAATGAGGGTCCTCTTGTGGATTTGCAAGGGATTGGGGTTGGAAAAAAGGATGAAATGGAATATTTGATCAAGATGGCCAAAATAGGCCATCAATTATCCCTTAATGGAGTCTAATAACTCAAAAATTAATTTAACCTAAAGAAAATCAACTCACTGGAAAATGGGGGGGGCCTAGAACCCTCTTGGCAACTAGAAGAGATCTATTGTATGTAGGCAAGTCAAGAGCATCCAAATTAACCCCTTAGTAATGGTTCATAGTCGTCAATGAGCCTCCTTAGGACTCCAATAAGTTCATACTCGTCAAGGACATTATTATTTATCAATAGTTTTATGTTTTGTAAATGTGTGTTATGTTAGGGAAATTATGTAAGGTATACACCTACAAAAACCCCAATTTTGTTGCTCAACAATATGCTCCTTAAGAAAGTTTAACATATCTCTTGGATAAGAGAAAAATGATAGAAATTTTGAAGAAGTTTTTGTAATTCTCGATGTATTTGTTGCGAGCCAAATGCCGATTTATATAATATAAATACTCTTTCCGATTAAATATATATGAAGGCAGGGATAGAAAAGTGTTTTAGATGACCTTTTGTGATCACATCCTCCACAAGGTTTTGTCAGCATGCGACAACTTTTGTAATGGATTTGGAGGGGGCTCCTTCCCCTCCTCCTCCCTATGATGATGATCCATAATTTTTTGCCTTCGTAAATACTCCGTGGAAGAAAACCAAGTCGAAGTTGTCAAGCGGGCATACCATATCCCCATAAGTCCAATTACCTTTGTTCACATTCTAAAAAGCCTCTAAGGCATTTACAAAAAGGGTTTTGGTAAGAAAATTGACAAGAATGTGGCCCTCTCCAACCTCAATGGAACAATGGGTAGTGAAATCCTAAAAACCACTTATGAAGGGAGAAATTGCGATCTACCCAGTAGGCAAGTGTTTCTTCGTTTTCCTGTTTTAGCTTGTTGAAGATAATGACCTAATGTTTCAAAATGGGCCATATTTTTTTGGGTTGAGGGGTTTGTATCTCAACCGATGGTCCCTTGATTTCAATGCGGATGATGATATCCCCACTACAATTCCAGTATGGGTCAAGCTACCTAGGCTCCCCATGTCTTGTTGGAGTAATGATTGCCTTAAGGTGATTGGAAATATCCCGAGGAAATTTATTGATAGTGGAACCAAAGAGTAAAATGTTTGCTTGCGCCTAAATTTGTGTGGAGGTAGTCTCAGAGAAATGTCTACCAACATAAATAGTTTTGGAAAATGGACCATACATCCATGTTCAATAGCTCGATTAAGCCCAATTTCCCTTCAAGTGCAAGTTTTGTCACGAATATGGACATTTTTCCCAACACTGTTCAAATGCAACACTCAAGGATCCAAAGGAAAAACCAAAAGAAGAACAATGGCAGACTTGGAAGAAAAAATCGGGCAAAAATAGTCAACAACCAAAGAAGACTCACTCTGCCCCCCTCCCCTCCCCCCTTGTTCTCCTCCAAATCATCCAATGAAGGTAATGCCTTCAAGGCCTTGGAGGATGTGCGTGAAGATGGGGAAATCATTCTAGAGATCGAAGCCTTGTAAGAGACCCAAGAAGCATCAACACAAGAGGTAGACAACATTGTGGAAGAAATCCCCTAGATCCATACATCCCCAGAGTTAACCCTTTTCCCGGAAAGGGGTTAAGTAGGGAAAGTGATCCTAGATTTTTTTGAGCCTCATAAGGATCCAAAGGGGGTACCTTGATCCCTAGAGCGACTAGAGATAGAGGCAAAGGAAAATCAAGAGAGCGACCTAGGGAAAAAAACGTGGAAGAAAACCAAACAAAGAAGTTCATGAGACCATTATAGAACGCGAGAAACAATTGGGGTTGCAATCAAGGCTAGATTCCTTCAAAGGATACTCTCATGAAGAACCAACTCAAAAGAAACACCCGGGAAAATATGTTGGTAAGTCCTCTCATCTGACTGGTAAATAATGAAAATCGTCTCTTTGAATTGCAAGGGTTGGGTAGTAAAAGGAAAATTTAATTCATTAAATATTTAGTGCAAGATGTTCTCCCTTCCATTCTCTTCTTCCAAGAGATGAAACTCCCAAAGGAAGAAATGCTTACCACTTCTAGTCTCTTTTGGAAATATATTTCAGTAATGGCAAGTAGTTCTTCTCGAGCATCTAAAGGATTATGCACAGTTTGGGATCCAAGATAGTTTCATTTAGTAATCCATCTAGTTTTCTAGAACATTGTATTGACGATTATGGAACATCGAGACATGGGGCTTAAACTGAAGCTTTGCATTATTTATGCCCTAGGTATTTATGGAGAAACGTGTTGAAGAATGTAACTAGGTTCGGTACTCATTAATGTATTTGAGTCACTATGTAATGTACTTGTCAAAAGAATAAAGAAAAACATTTTTATTATTGTTATATTGACTTATTAAAGCATGGGTTTCATGCTTGGGTCATTATGTTTTAGGTCAAAGTCCTCATTTACGACTTCTAGGATTTATTCCGAGTTTATAGAATCATTGTACATTTAAAAAGACTCTTCTTGGGCTTTTGAATTATGTAAAAAGGTTTCAATATTGAGTCAAATATGATTTATGTCACCTCCACACCAAGTCAGCTTCAAGATGATCAAGTCGGCCTCAAGGAAGGCTATTTGACCTCACCTAAAGGCTATAAAAGGAGCATATCGAATTCATTTGGAAGAGAACATCTCAAGCAAGTTTGATATCTCTAAGGAATTCAGAAAAAGTGTGAAGTGAAGGAAGAGGACTAAAGAAGTGCGAGTTTGGTCAAGGAAAAGGAGAAAAGGAAAATCAAAATGTTTGTGTATCTCTCTCTCTCTCTCTCTTTCGTGCCCTAGTTTGGAAGATCGAAGTCCCTCTTATGATGTCGCTGCCAAGACAAGTATAGATTGAAGTTGCTATTGTTGGGTGTTGCTGCCTCAAGAAGTTGTATTGGGTCAAAATCGAAGTTTCTAAGTCAAGATTGAATTCTCTCAGCCAAGATCGAAGTCTCTAAAGCAAGATCGAAGTTACTGGGTCCAAGGAAGTGTTGTTGCTGCTACTACTGCCTAGTCAAAATAGGATCATATGCAAAAGAAGAAGGAAGTGGTGTGGAGAAAGTTTGTGTCAAGGTCCAAAGTCTTGGATTATCGTAGGGAAACTACTGAAGGAAGAATTACTAACTGGGATTCCCCCCTAGAGTGGGTTTTTCCCTTAGCGTCTGCCTATATATGGTGTCATTGATCTATCTTTGATTTGGTAATTGTTTGATGAACAAAGAGAAATGAATATAATAAGAAAACTAATAATAATACTGAAACATCACAAGTAAATGATCAAGTATAAGAAAATCCTTATGCCTTTATGATTTTCTAACATAATATCAGAGCTTTGGTGAATAAAGAAGAAAAAGGAAGTTTCAAGTAGTTGATCAAGGAATCATAAAAGGAAATTATTTAAGGAAAGAAGTTCATTATCTTCAAGAAAAATGTCTAACTCAATCAAGGGAGAGAACAAGCTTGAAGGAGCATCTAACTACATGTCATGGAAGAAGAGGATTGACCTCATTCTTAAAAAGAACGAAGTATTAGATTTGGTAAGAGGAAAAGTAAAGATGCCTACAAAAGAATCGAGTGATGCTAACAAGGCGAAATTCAGAGAATCAAAATTAGTGGCCATGACTCTAATGGTAGAAGGTATAAAGGAAAATATTGTACCATACATAGCCAACATTGATGATGCTCAAGAAATGTATGAGGCCTTGTCAAAACTGTTCACTATTAAGAACATTAGTCAAGTAGCAAGTTTGAAGAATGAAATAAGGACCACAAAGATGACTAAAGAAGACATTGTAGCTACATTCTTTGCAAGGATAGAAATAATTAGAGATGATCTTCTTTCCATTGATGAAATTGTACCAAATAAGGAACTTGTGATCATTGCATTATTAGGGTTTCCACCCTCTTGGAGTGCTTTTGCTTATGGACTCTATAGTTGGAAGGAATCCCCCACCTTTGAAGAATTATGGACTGCTTGCAACCATGAGGAATTGAGAATCTCATTAGTATCCAACAATGAAGAAGTTTCAAATGCGTACATTGCTCATCACAAGAAAGAAAATTTCAAGAAGACAAAAGGACCAAGAAGGAAGGTAGACACGTCCAAGGTACAATGCTATCAATTTCATAAAATGGGTCACTATAGAAGTGACTGTCTCGAAAATCCGAGAAATAAGAAGAGGGAAATAGATCAAGAAAATGTTGTTGAAGAAGGTTCTCCTAATAAAGTTAAACCCGAAGAATCTGACATAAGGGACTTACACTACCAAGCCCTTTGTTCTTAGCCTTATATTCTATTTTATATTTTTGGTTTTTAGTATTTGTAGATTTAACATGTTTTTGAAAAGATATTTTTGTTTTAAAATATTTTAGGTATCCCCCAAGCTTTGGAGGGAGCCCTCAACAACTCCCAAAGATAAGTATCTCATTTATTTTCAGTTTTTGGTTTCATGTACTTATTTAAGTTTTGTTTATATTAAATACTAATCACCTTTCTACCTCTATTTCCTTGTTTAGGAAATGACTTGTTGAATGCTCAAGAATTATAGAATAAAGTCTCACAAGAAAAAGCATTGGGGTTATAAGGTTTGTCAAGAATCAAAGGTATGCCATAAACTATAAAGCATTGATTTCTTCATAAACATTTATTCATTTTTATTGATATTTCACTAACATTGTTGTGTCTAGTTCTCTTGAATCATAAAGATTCTTGTTTAGGGTGATTCATCATTTGATAAAACCCTCATATCTTTGATTATTTGTATAAACAACCCTAGAAAGGTTCTCTGGAAAACCTTAACTTGAGGGCATGTGAAACCCTAGCCTGCTTAGGATTATTGGGAAATGATATTCGAAGTTTTTGATGATGATGTCATGTTTGGGGTTTTGGTATGATCATGAAAACCCTAAGTTGTTAGGGTTGAATGATGTTGTCTAAAATCCAAAACATGTGAAGTTTTGGTATAGTAGGGTTTGCTTTGCTATGTTATGAAACCCTAGATATTTAGGGTTTGGTTGGGCCTATAAGCAAAACCCTTGTTATGTATTTAAAGTAAGGTCATAGGAATGAAACCCTAGGTATGCATCCTTTTGGTTGAAACCCTAGCCTGGTCTAGGTCATTATATGTCTAATGTATTACCTGACATATGATGTGTTTATGTGTGATGATGAATTCCTAGATATGTGTGTTGACCTAATCTTTAATGGTCATGAGTCCTAGGGTTTGGAAACAAGCCCTAGTCTAAGTTTGATATTCTAGGATAATGTTGTTTGGGAAATCTAGGGTTTTGCAACTAAACCGTAGTAGTAGCTAAATTCTATAGCATGCATAACAATCTAGAATCTATGAACCTATATAGTGATTGTTGAGAATTTGTAGATGTAAAATCTAGGGTTTACATCAAACCCTAGTAGAAGCTATTCATGTTGTTGATTAAGTTGTGATTGGTTTTGATTGTTGGATCTCATGTATGAAATCTAGGGTTTACATAAAATCCTAGTAGGAGGTCTAACATATGAATTTTGAAAGTTGTTAGATACATTACTTGTTTGAATGATTTCTAGCGTTTTCTATTTGAAAGGACTTGCCATATCGTTAAAACCCTAGATATAATGAGACTAGTATTTTGATTGAGCTATTGATGTGATTTAGGGTTTGTAAAAAAACATGGGCAAGAAATTGAAGTATTAAAGTATAGTCTCTTGCTGATTATGTTTGTAAAGTCTAATGCTTACGTTATTATAATATTTTGTTATGGCTAACTTCATGCTTCTATAGATCTAGTTGTACTTGCTATCTAAGTTGTGCAGGTGCATCATCTTCAAGGTGGCGAAGATATTCGTAAGAGAAGTTGATATGATAAGCATGATGAGAAGGATGGAAGGCATGAAAGAAGAAGTTGATCTCCCTAAGTTAAGAGGGAGCCTAAATAGAATAAATCTCCTTGGTTGAGAGGGAGGGAATATCATAGTCTTGATTGGAGAATGAATTTTGAAGAATATGTTGCTACATGAAGAGTAGGAAGGAAAATAGGAATATTCTGTTAAAGATTCAGTTAATAGTCCTACTATGATAAGTTGAGAAGCAACATCTAGTTGTTTGGAAGGCCCTGAAGTTTTGTATTAAGTATGAAAGTGTATTACTAATTGGGGTTGTGTTTGTATAAGTAAATCTCTTAAAGTTTTGATAACATGCTGGTTACTGATTAGTTTGATCGGGTGAGATTTTTTGAGGCTTTGTGAGTCAAGCATTTCCTGGGAAGACATCTGACCAACACTTGGTGTTGATGTCTAGGTCCCGGAGTAGGGAGGGTGGCATTGGTCATAGAGCTATGACCTCAGATATGCACCTGGATCCCTGGGTTGATGGTTAGTAAGTAATCTTGATGTTACCTAGAGAGTTTGAAAGCTTTAGTCCATGTTAGTCCCACTTGAATAGATTGCATGGTCAAGAATCTAGTCCGTGGCATTGTAGTGTCTAAACTGTTGAGAGACCTTGGATAGATTGCCCTGGTCAGGAATCTAGTTCGCGGCATTGCTGTGCCTAAAATATTGAGAGACCTTGGATAGATTGCCCTAGTCAGGAATCTAGTCCATGGCATTGAGGTGCCTAAAAATTATTCATAGTTTGAGATCTTCCTTGTACTTGTATATTATGAATACCTTCCTAGTTAATATGGAGTGTTGAAGAATGTAACTAGGTTTGGTCTTCATTAATGTATTTGAGTCACTTTGTAATGTACTTGTCAAAAGAATAAAGAAAATATTTTTTATTATTGTTACAATGAATGATTAAAGCATGGGTTTCATGCTTGGGTCATTATGTTTTAGGTCAAAGTCCCCATTAAGGACTTCTAGGATTTATTTTGAGTCTATAGAGTTATTGTACATTTAAAAAGACCCCTCTTGGGCTTTTGAATCATGTAAAAAAGTTTAGTATTGAGTCAAATATGATTTATGTCACCTCCACACCAAGTTGGCTTCAAGATGATCAAGTTGGCCTCAAGGAAGGCTATTCGACCTCACCTAAAGGCTATAAAAGGAGCAGATCGAATTCATTTGGAAGAGAACATCTCAAACAAGCTCGATATATATAAGGGAGCCAGAAAAAGTGTGAAGTGAATGAAGAGGACTAAAGAAGTGCAAGTTTGGTCAAGGAAAAGGAGAAAAGGAAAATAGAAATTTTGGTGTATCTCTTTCTCTATCTTTCGTGCCCTAGTTTGGAAGATCGAAGTCCCTCTTATGATTTCGCTGCCAAGACAAGTATAGATCGAAGTTGCTATTGTGGGTGTTGATGCCTCAAGAAGTTGTATTGGGTCAAAATCAAAGTTTCTAAGTTAATATTGAAGTCTCTCAGTCAAGATCGAAGTCTCTAAAGCAATATGGAAGTTACTGGGTCCAAGAATTAGAGGAAATTTCAACCTAAAAGTGGCCTCCCAAAATAATAAGAAACTAATAAAATAAGAGTTATAAATTTTGGAGGGAAAAGAAGAAAACTATTTTTTTTTAATTGTATTTTTAGCTAATCTCCTTATAGGTTTACTCAAATTTCAAGTGTAGACAATCGCTGGATGCATAATTAAATTCCTCATCCAACGAGTACCCATTATGCATACTTATGAGAAGACCCAAATTGATCATAAGCACGGATACATTAAAAAGTGTGTTCAACAAGTTTTTTTAATGTATCTACAATTTTTATCAACGTGGGTCTTTTTAGAAGTATGCATAATGGGTACTTGTTGGATGTGGAATTTAATTCCACATCCAATGAGTGTATAGACTTGAAATTTGAGTAAATCTATAAGGAGATAAACAAAAAATACAATTAAAAAAATAGTTTTTTTTTTGTCCCTCCAAATTTTTTACATGTACCTCTTTTTAAATTTAAAGGATTTTGATTGGTTTACATATTAAGTACGTGAAATTTTCATGGGCACTTTTAGGGTGAAATTTCCTCTAATGGAACTGCTGCATAATGTTGTTTTTGCTGCTGTTTCCAGGTAAAAATATGATCATTTGCAAAAGAAGAAGGTTGAATTGGTATGTCGGAAGCTTCTGTTAAGGTATAGAGTCTTAGATTATCTCAGGGAAACTATTGAAGGAAGAATTACTGACTGGGTTTTCCTCTAGAGTGGGGTTTTTCCCTGGTTTTCCACCTATATTTGGTGTCCTTGATCTATGTTTGATTTGGTAATTGCTTGATGAAAAAAGAGAAAGGAAGATAATAAACAAACTAATAAGAATATTGAAACATCACAAGTAAATTATAAAGTATAAGAAAATATTTCTGCCTTTCTGATTTTCCAACAAAATGTAGGCCTTTTGGAATACGTTGAATGTATTGCATTTGGAGGAACATCATCATTAGGGCATTCTGGTTGGAGATCTCAATACCACCTTAGATACATCAGAGAAAAGGGGGGGAAGTATAGTTAGGGATCCTTTCAGAGAACACTTGGAGGATCTTCTATTAGATTGGGAGTTGGTTGATATGAAGGCACACTTTAATTTTTTCTCTTGGACCAATCGAAGGACTAGTGCCCAATTTATAGCAGCTCACTTGGATCATTTTTTTATGCATAGAAACTAGTTCATGCAGGGGATATTTATATGGACAAAAACTCTTGTTAATGCGGCTTCTGATCATAATCCCATCACCCTAGTTGTTAAAAAATGGGAGGATCTATGGCCAATCCCTCACAAGTTGAATCATTTATGGCTCCAAGAAGAGGAAGCAGTTCAAATAGTCTTGAGAACATGGGGTACGTATATTCTTGGATCACCATCCTATATTTGGGAGGAAAAATTGAGACAGGTTAGAAGAGCTCGTAAGGATTGGGCAAAGAAATACTTTTTCTTTCCCACCTCTAAAAAGTAGGAGATCCAGGCTTAAGCAAGAATTTTTTTCCAATGAGATGGCTCAGAATATGGTAACAAGATCCCATCTCCAACTAGAAAAGGATTTAGTCCAAGACCTATTCATACAAAGCATAGAGGAGGAGGAATGGAGAGTGAATATATAAGCGCGTGGCTCAGAGCAGGGGACCAAAACACAAAAGTTTTCCACCAACAGGCTTGGATGCGTGAGCACCGAAACAGAGTCCTAGAAATCACTCAAGAGGATGGCACGAAAGTATCATCCTTTGAAGATATAAAAAGGGATACTTTCAACCATTTCAAATATTTGTATTCAGAAGGGGGGTCACCTCAAGAGGAAGATTTGGAGTATCTCCGATAGGAAATTATTAGGTTAATTACCCAAGAGGATAATGCTCAGGTGATAAGGGAAATAAAGGAACAAGAAGTAGTGGATGCAATTTGGTCATTGGAACCTAACAAGGCTTTGGGGCCATAAATATTCACAATCCATTTCTTCAAGACATTTTGTCATGTTGAATTTGATGTTGAACTGGACAAGACATAAAGAGAAAATAGGAGGAAGTAATAATTCATTATTTTTAGCGCTTATTCCTAAGGAAACAAAGTCTGTCATTTTATCTCGCTTTCATCCCATTTCATTATACATTGTATCTTACAAAATTCTAACAAAATTTATTGCCAATCAGCTCAAACTCCTAGTGGGTAAATTTATATAAAAAAACCAAGGCGGTTTCATTCAAAATCTACAAATTTCAGATAACATAATTTTGGTTATGGAGGAAATTCACTCAAGAAAGCAAGCGTGAGATAGAGGAATGATGATAAAACTGGGCATGGCCAATGCTTTCGATCATGTTGTCACTCATACCTATTTATGGTGATGGCCAAGTTTGGCTTTAGTGATGATTTCATTAGATGGGTTAATGTATGCATTGGACATCCTTGGATATCCCTTTTTCTAAATGGTAGGCCAATGAGTTTTTTCAGACTTCAAGAGGAATTTGGAAAGGATTCCCTCCCTCGCCCCTCCTTTACATATTCGTGGTTGATTGTCTCAGTAGAAAATTAGAGGAAGAAAATCTTAGAGGAAACATCAAAGGAATTCAAATAGATAGAAACATCATACCTATAAATCACTCTCAATTCATTGTTGACGCATTGCTGATTGGTGGAGCCTTGAAGCTGATAGCCAAGCGTTTTATGGAAGTCGTGGACATCTATCTAGCAATGTTTGGTGGAGAAAATAAAAAAATAAAGAGTTATATATTTGGGTGGAATTGTCTAGAATTGGTTTTTATATCTATTTCCCATGTCCTGGAATTTCCCTTTTCGACTAAATGGAAATCGTTCAAATACCTGGGTATCCCCATTTTGGAGGATACTACTCCCCCTAGGGAATGGGAGGGGTTCATTCACAATATTTAGAATAAATTTTAGGCATGGGGGACACACGGGCCCAATCCCACAAGAATGTTGGTGTTGATCAAATCTATGTTGATCTCCTTACCTATTTTTTAGTGTTCAAGTATGTTGGCTCCGCCTGGCCTCAAAAACCAACTGAGTATCATATTTAGAAAATTCCTCTGACATGGTGGGAAACACAATGAGAGAAATCTACACATGGTAAATTAGAATATTGTAAGAGCACAAAAATATCAAGGGGTCCTTGGAATTTGGGACCCTCATTTGTTGAATATCGTGATTTGAGCTAAGATCATATGGTGCCTCCTAGAGTATCTAGGTGGGTGGTGGTAATCTGCTCTTATTCAAAATTATTTTAATGAATCCTCCCGTATTCACCCTTGTATCTCACTTTGTTCCGAAATTGGTTTGATCACCTGGAAGTTATGCCAAGCAATGACCCCTCTCATATTGAAGCATCTTGGTTGGCATGTCAAAAATGGAAAAAAAAATTGAATATGGGAGGACTCTTTCTCTTACACATGAATGTTCTCCTCCCACAAGGATCTCTCTAACCTCAGGGAATGGATGACGAGTTAAGGCTAGATCACTTTAGGTGACATCTCCCACTGGAATGAGTAAGACGAAGCGTGGGAAGGGTGGTATATTTTAAAAACACCAGGGCTTCTAGTCGATCAAAGGAACAAACTTCTAACTTGCTTGAATGGAGAATCTCTTCTGCATATTGACTAGAAATACAACCCTAGTTGGAATAAAGTGAGTTGAGGATATCAAGTGAAGTGAGGCTATGAGATACTATTGTGAGATATCTCTCTAGCCACCCCATTTCCTATTTAGAAGCCTATTTGGAATTATGACAGTCTACTGAAGATAATTTTTTTTTTTTGTTGGAAACTAATGCACAACAAAATACTAGTATCAGATAATCTTCAAAATAAAGGAATATTTGTCCCCTCCCAGAGTGCTTTCTGTCGAGTACATGAAGAAAAAACAAAGCAGAATTTCCTCTATTGTGATTACTCTCTTTCTTCTTGGAAGACATCATTCTCTAAATTAGTTCCCATCATTCGCATCCCTTCCTTGTGGAAAGGAGTTTTACTGCATTAGAAAAATTCTTGTTCAATCTCTCTTCAAGCCAAAAATCCCTTGTGCAGAGTATGGAGTGCTCTAAGAAAGTCCTTTTGTTGGAAGATTTGGATAACCCACATTCAAGTTATTTTCCAAGGACAAATGGAAACTCAAAGACAAACAACTCATAAAGCAATGTGCTTGCTTCTATAATCCCTCTCTTAATAGAACATTCCCCCTAGTTGTTGAATGATATTTTAGAGGAAGAAAGGACTTGGGTCCACAGTCTCCAGGTTAGAACCCTGCCTTTTTCCAGTGTAAGGAAACCTATATGGTTAGCAAGAGGAATCTTGCGAATTTCAAAACTTTTGATTCTTCGCTAGTGGTGTTAAATGCCATTTTATCACACTTAGTCAAAAGGCCCCAAACCCAGATCTCTCATCATCCATTACACTTTGCATCAATCTCGAGCAAGTCCAAAAACAAAACTATTCCCAAAAGTTATAAGATTCTTGGATTACATTGGCTCAAAACCCTAATTTAAGACCATCACACTTAGATTCATTTCAACCTGCGATGGAACATGTTTCCCACATGAAACTTGCATTGGTCAGCACAAGTTTCCTTTACTAAAAGTGTGATGACACCTAGAAATGAGGAAAAATAAAAGAGAATTTCGAAGCTTCCTTATCTAGAAGCTTTGGGAGCTGATTCATCCATTTTCCATTGAATATGATCTTGAACTCCTACTAATGAGACTTTATCACTTATCTTGTGGAACTTACATCCTTTCAAATTGAATCTATCGCTAGTATGGTGGACCTAAAACTACATCATTTTTCGTATAAAAGCAACACTTTCTAGAGTCTGGGTTGGATTTTGGAGACTCTGAATCTACCCTTATGTTTTCTATTTGAGTTTGGACATAATCCATCCTTATGCATTGTTTAGATTGAAGGCTTTATCATTGTGGCAAAGAAAGGATGAGAAGGCTGGGAGAGATTCACAACATCAAGGTATCAATAAGGGTTGTAATCTTCCTCTTTTATCATTAATAATAATTGCATTGTTTTTCCCATACATCATGTCTTTGATTATACATGTGTAGAATAAGGTTCCTTGATATATTATTATATATTGATCTCTTACTTGTCTTGGATAATTTGGAGGTTCTACTTTTAGGAGTTAAAGTCGGAGTTGGAGTGAGTGGGTGAAGAGAAGAAGGAAGCTTGCACTAAACACCAGGTAGGTATTATACTTATACTTGGACTATCTCTAGGGAAATATATTGTAGTTTGTTTGGTTGTTTCTAGGTTAATCCATTGAACCTAGGGATATCACTTATGTCCGCAGAAGGGATTTTTCTAGAAAACAACTTGGAGAACATACCGGGTATGAGTTTTTCTTAGGTGGTTTTCTTTGCCATGGAATTTTAAGACCTCTATAGGTGACCCTTTTTGTCTTGTTCAGATTGTAATTTGACTTTATAAAACTGAATTTCAAGCTTGATTAGGGGTTTTTCCTCGTTCTTTGTGTGAGTTATCCCCATCGCACTTGTCCTTCTGTGACAATGCAACTCAGTGCATTTTTCCTTTGTATTAGGTGTGACTCAGTGCAATTTTCTTTCTTGTAAACTACAATGAATTAGTGATAGTGCATGGCAGTGCAGTTTTTATGGTGATTAAGTGTGAACCATTGCACTCGTGTCTATACATTACCTGCGATGATACCTGGAAAATATAAAAATTATGGCTTCCCTGCCTTGCTTTGAAATTTGTCTCTTTTTTTTTTTTTTGTCAGTTTTATGAGTCTCTAGTCTATCTTATTATCTATTAGGCCAACCATTTTTGTGAAATTTAAGTTTGATTTTTATTTGGTAGAAATTTCCTTTTTATTGTCAACTATTTTTTTTTTTACAATTTGGCTTGATTATTGATTCCTTCAAAGACATTTCGTACTTCTGTGGTTAGCTGTTTGAATTATTCTTTTTCAATAATCTAGTCCTAGTTTAAGTTTTCTTTACATTACGAAATTCAAAAATACATAATTCTTGTTGATTAGGGATTTGAATTTGTGAAATTGGAATAATGGCTTTGAAGGTCTTGTTTGGAAGATTTGTTTTCTACATTGTTGAATTGAAAGCTCTTCCTTTTCTCTAGCTAGATATTCATCGAATAAAAAAGAGTTATCTCATATTAGCTGCATTTTAGGAACTCAAGTTGTAGAAATTTGATAATTGATATGTTATACACCGAGATTCTCCTGATCACACACTATTTTAACTTCATGCACAATACAAAATCTCTTCTACCATTGATCATTAATTGCGGAAATAAAAACAATCGCATGCACACATTAAAACTATAAACAATCACACATATGAACACAGTATTTTATGGGAAAGATTAAAGCTGAAAACCCCCAACTATCTGTATATTATATGTCATATAGATAATGTAACAATCATTATACAAAGCTCCTCACAAAGCTCTCAGTACAATCTCCAATTGCTACACACTAATCAAGCCCGATCTAGCAAATCACATGCTCCAATCTCTGCCACCTGATAGCCTACCTCTACTGCGCAATCACTGCTAAAGAATGGCTCTGAATGAACTCCAATTGGTCCAGCCTTGCTCACGCAATCCTCATTGGCATATCCAATCACTGATTGTTGCAAATCATGCAACAGTATAGTCACAACCGATAGTCACACTGCTCTTTCACCTACCTCTTCACTGGTCTCCACTGAAACTGTCCATGCACTGTAGTTAATTGATGTATTCTTTAGTTGATTAATGAGTTAATAATTAGTGAATTAATTAATAATTAATTTACACCACTCTCACTAGTGTATCAATCAGTTAGACTAGATACAACCAGCTCAACTATGTTTAACTCAGTTAAACTGAACACAACTCCATCAACTACTTCAATAACTCCACCAAACTCTGTCACATGAGTTCTCACTGAAGTATCCATGCAATAGCTCCAATTAACCCTCAGGAATAGCGTAATTCCTTCTGTCAGCTCTTGTGCCACATCTGTGCACTTAACTGAAGTGCTCCAAGAGAATAAGATAATGTTTATAGTCCAAATATGATTAAGAGCTAATAATATTCGACATATCTATTTTTAGACTAGCAATCTAAAAATAGATTCCACCCAATATGTCTAAAAATAGAAGTCCATCTATTTTTCCAAATTGACCAACCATCCACAAATAGCATCCTGCAACTCATAGAATATGATCGACATGTCTAAAAATAGACATAGCCTAAAAATAGACTTGCGCCAAAAATAGCCTACGTGCCCACTTAGTGAAGGCGACTTCTTTCCACTAAGCTCATCATATTGTTGCAATATCAACACTCCCTCTCAACAAGATAAGGATTATCTGCCACCCTTATCCTGCCCCTGTGGTATTCGAATTTGCTCCCTGTGAGCGCCTTCGTCAAGATATCAGCATCCTGATCCTCCGTGGGAATGTATGAAAGTAACATGATCTTCCGCTGCACACAATCTCTGATATGATGATACCGAATGTCAATGTGTTTAGATCTATCATGAAATACTGGATTAACCGAGAGTTTGATGCAACTCTGATTATCACAATAAATCACAGTAGGATCTAAGTGTGAACCGAACAACCCGACCAGGATCTTTCTCATCCATATAGCCTCGCATGCAGCCAAACTTCACGTCATATACTCGCTTTTCATGAATCGAGTGTTATGGATCTCTCGTTCGTTGTACCAAGAAACCTGCTGTTTTACCCGATACTAAAATCCCTCCGTATGTGCTCTTTCCGTCCATCGCCCCCTCGCTCATCTGCATTCGGTGGAAGCCAGCCTTCACCTCATCTGATTGTCTGTACCATAATCCATATCCCGATGTGCCTCTGATATATCTCAATACATGCTTGCCTGCCTTCCAAAAGAGCTTGGTAGGCTTAACCATAGCTTGTGAAAGCTGGTTAACAACATAGCATATGTCGGGTCGTGTATTGACCAGATACATAAGCGACCCCACCAACTGTCGATAAACAATGGCATCCACTACCTCTACCGATGTAACATCCTCTTTCCTCCAACCACCAGGAAGAGGAGTGTCGATAGGCTTGCAACCATGCATGTTGAACTTCTCCAGTATCTCCCGGGCATACTTGCCTTGAGACACAAACAATCCATCACTACGCTACCAAATTTCCAATTGTTGAACCCTTAGTTAAACTGAGAGGGGGGGGGGGTGAATCAATTTAACACAGTCATGATCTTTTAAACTTTTATGAAACCTTATTTACACCTTCATTTCATATCCAACTTAATATGTGAGTAATCTTAGAATGTGAGCAGCAAATATTAATATAATATAACAGCAGACTTAATATGAGAGCAACATGTATTTAAGCAGGTGACATAAATCAGATCAACACATAAACATCATGCACAGAGACACCAGATATAAGTGGAAACCCATAAAGGGAGAAAACCACATCTTATTATTGTTGTGATGCAAAGGCAAGCTCCAACTCCCTCTCACCACTGTTTTTCTGCAGGCACCAACCCACAGGAGGCTCCTACCTCAATTCTACAAGCTACAACTTGCAAGGAAGCACCAACTCCCTTCAATTTTCTGCAGGCACCAACCTACAGGAGGCTCCAACCTCAGTCAGCTACAACTGACAGCTATCAAGCTGCAACTTGATAGGGAAGCTCCAACTTCCTCAATTTATCAAATTGAATGTTTGCTGATTTACCTCAGATATCAGCTCTGTTCTGTAGCTTCTCTTTCTGCTCTTCTTCTCTTAATCTTCTCTGCCTCACACTTCTATATTCTGCCTTCTCTAGATTTACTCTCTCTAACACACTTTTTTGCATATCAAGATGATATTATTTATAAGGATTTTCTTGTGACTGTTAGCATTCCTTAATGAATTTGGAATGGATAGCCATGCCTCTTTGCCTTCTTCCTTCTCATTTCTTTTCCAGCTCACTCAGAAAAATGTAACTGTAGGTACTTATTTTAATCTAACAGTGGGATTTTGTTTTCTTCCGGAGACTTGCCAATGCATCACAAACAATAAAAAATTCAATTACAATATTTACATTCACATATAATGAAAAAATTCAACTCAACTCATTTATTCTTTTGGCTCGCTGCGCATTTGTCTTTTCTTTGACTGTGTTTTATCTCTTTTCAGCTCTGTTTGCTTTTTTGTCCTCTGCTGTGGTGTAACTGCTGCATACGTGTAACTGAGCTTTTTATATCAGTGCATTTTGTAAATATGTGTAACTGCTGACTGTAAATCTGGGAAAATTCCAACCCTTTACACGTAGCAAGTGTCTTGTTGATGTGGGAGTTCCGCAGGCGGAACATACATGCATCGCAATAGTTTTATATTACAAATCACCCTCCACCTTAAGCCAAGGCCCGTGGGTTCACAGACCACGCGGCATCTTTTAACACAATCGCAACAACGCGTTATATATATATATATACCAACCCCTTTATATATATATATATATATATATATATATATATATATATAACGTAATTTCAATTCTCGGCATCGTTATACAACGTTTTAACAATCAAACTTCCATGTCCATTTTAACACTGAAGAATCATGTTTAGTACATAACTAATGCCTTTTCGGGCCCACTTGCCACACTTTCCGATGCAATATTCTACTCCTCCAACGATTTCCGATTGCGATTGATCGCAAGCGCAAGCTGCCTTGCTCCGATGCGATTGGTCACTGTTCACTGTTCTTTGCCGATGCGATTGGAACTCAAATACTTATTAATCATAGTTTATAAGCCCATCGGGTCCGGGCTTCAATCACAATCGCAAGTTTTTTTAATATATGTTCCGAAGGTCTGTTTATTTCCAATGCGATTGACCACTGTTCAATAAGATTTGCCGATGCGATTAGAACTGGAACTCAAGCTATATATGAGTTGTGATTTATATACCCATCGGGTCCGGACTTCCAATCACAATCGCAACTCTTATATTCTCCGATGCGATCATCACTGTTCACCAGAACTCACGGTATGTATGAGTTGTAGTTTATATACCCATCGGATCCGGACTTCCAATCGCAATCGCAACTCTTATTTTAACCTGTTCCGCTGCCCTTATAATCTCCGATGTGATTGGGAAGGGTCCCACCTTATATTATTACATTTCTTTGGATCTCGCGCTGCATATGGCTACACACACACACACACACACACACACACACACACACACACATATATATATGTTTTGGTCCTTTGAATATAAAGCGCAATACTTTGCCACTGGAGTATATGATTCCCGGAATGAAATTTATATTAAGTATGCATTACATTGCTGCTTGGGTTATGCTTCCCGAAATTATATTTATGTTATGTATAACGCCCGGCTGGGTAAATATTCTCGGAATTGTATACATATATCCTCCGGCTGAGGTAGCGATTCTCGAAATTTAGTTATATATATATATATTCACCAGGTGGGAACAACGATTCTCGGAATAATAGCTATTTCTCTGCAATAATAGCTGTGTCTCTGCCACTGCTGCTTCTGTCGCTCTGCCTCTGCCTTTACTGCTGTGATAACGGCTCTGCCTCTATTATATTCGCTTCCTCTGCCTTTGCCTGTCTCCTTTACTTCCTTCATTTGCTTCTTTGCTGTCTCCATTGCCATGATAACAGCTCTGTCTCTGTATTCGCTGCTTCCTTTGCCTATCTCTCTCTTTGCTGCCTCCTTTGCCATCAATGAAAACATTTCCAACAGTCTCCCCCTTTGGCATTGATGGCAATACAATTCCTCTGTTTGCCTGATAGGATCCTTTCTCCTGTTGCTTCCTCTTCTTACTGTTGCTTGCTCTTCCTCCCCCTTTGACATCAATGGCAAAGGGTTCGAATTTTGTTTGTTTGTTTGTTTGTTGTGAAGCTTCTATTCTCTGATGTTGTGGTTTTATTCCTTTTCCAATATTTCATGCATTTCCTGAAATTTCCTGACTTTGTACGCTGCTGCTCCAAACTTTTGTTGATTATTTTATGCTGAGAGTATTATTGCCATAATCCCTTTGATCCTGGGGACATGTTTTCATGCTTCCCTTGCTGGCCGATCTCCCTCTGAGAATGATATTTTCGTTTCTGTACTCCCCTGAAACTGTGATTTCTCTTCATATCAGAGAGTAGCATCTACAGATACTACCCCTAATCTGTCTCTCAAATATTCAAATGGCTCTCTAGCAAGTGGTTTGGTAAATATATCTGCTGTCTGTTCTTTTGTTGGTACATACTCCAGTTTTACTATCTTCTGAGCCACTTGTTCTCGGAGAAAATGATACTTGATTGGAATATGTTTAGTTTTTGAGTGAAGCATCGGGTTTTTAGATATACTTATAGCACTTGTATTATCACATTTAATTGAGATAGGTTCATCAATGCTTACCTTCATGTCTTGAAGAGTTTGCTTCATCCACATGAATTGTGTACAATATGCTGCTGCTGCTATATATTCTGCTTCTGCTGTAGACAGAGAGATAGATGTTTGTTTCTTGCTTAACCATGCCACCAGACTTTCTCCTAGATAGAAAGCACCTCCACTTGTGCTTTTCCTGTCATCTACACAACTGGCCCAATTTGCATCTGTGTATGCTGTCAAAGTGAAGCTTTTTCCTTTCGGATACCAAAGCCCATACTGTGTAGTTCCTTGTAGATATCTGAATATTATTTTGACTGCAAGAAGATGGTTTTGTTTAGGTGCTGCTTGATATCTAGCCACTAGTCCTACTGCTAGCATGATGTCTGGTCTTGATGCAGTCAGATACAACAGACTTCCTATCATGGATCTGTAGAGTTTTTGATCTATATTAGCAGACCCATCATCAGCACACAGTTTACATCCTGTGGTCATGGGAGTTGACGCAGGTTTGCAGTCCTCCATTTTGAACTTTTTTAACATTTATTTTAAGTACTTTTCCCGTGAGATGAATGTGCTTGTGTTCTTTTGCTGAATTTGAATTCCTAAGTAGAAACCGAGCTCTCCAATCATGGACATTTCAAACTGTGATTTCATCTGTTTTGCAAATCCTTTTGCTAGTTCATATCTATTGCTTCCAAACATAATGTCATCAACATATACAACAACAATCATGAGTTCATTTTCATGGGATTTTATATATAGATTACTGTCTACTCCACACTTCTTAAAGCCTTGTTTTTGCAAATATTTATCCACTCTTGAGTACCAAGCACGAGGAGCTTGTTTCAGTCCATATAGGGCCTTCTTCAGTCTGCACACATAATCTTCTTTGTCTGTCAATGAGAAGCCTTCTGGTTGTTCCATGTAGACTTCTTCTTCTAAGTCTCCATTCAGAAATACAGATTTTACATCCATTTGATATACCTTGAAATTCTGGTAGCATGAAAATGCCAGGAACATTCTGATAGCTTCCATTCTGGCTACAGGGGCAAATGTTTCATCATAATCAAGTCCTTCGACTTGTGAATATCCTTTGCAGACCAGTCTGGCTTTATTTATGATTACTTGTCCTTGCTCATTCATTTTGTTTTTGAATACCCATTTTGAACCAATGATATTTTTCTCAATTAGTCTAGGAACTAGTTCCCAGGTATTGTTCTTTTCAATTTGGTACAATTCCTCATTCATTGCTTTTACCCAAGACTTGTCCTTGCTGGCTTCTTCAAATTTATTTGGCTCTATTTGTGACAGCATGGCTATGTATACCTCTTCAGTTTTTTCTGTTAGCTGCCTTCTTGTCTGGACCCTTGCTTTCTTATCTACTATGATTTGATATTTGGGATGATTCTTCTGAGTGTATCTTGAGGGGGCTTTCGAGCTCAGCTCTTCATCTTCTGTAGTCTTGCCTGTTTCATCATCATTCTGGTCTTCTTCTTCATGGTTATCTGATGGACTACAACAGTCAGTATCTCTTGTATTGTTTTGAAGTTCTTCATCAAATCTCACATCAATGCTTTCTACTATTTTTCGAAGATTCTTGTTGTAGCACCTGTACCCTTTGCTTTTGGATGCATATCCTAGAAATATTCCTTCATCTTCTCTTGCATCAAATTTTCCAATATTTTCATCATTATTCTTTATGTAACACTTGCTGCCAAAGATTTTGAAATGTTTGATTGAAGCTGGCTTTCCATGCCACAGTTCGTAGGGAGTCTTGTCACTGCTTGGCCTTAAGTGAGCTTTATTAAGGATATGTACTACTGTGTGCACTGCTTCTGCCCATAAGGTTTGAGGAATATTCTTCTCTTGCATCATGGCTCTGGAAATTTTTTGAACAGATCTGTTTTGCCTTTCTGCTACTCCATTCTGCTGAGGTGTCCCTGCAATAGTAAATTGTTGTTTTATGCCATGTTCATTGCATAGGTCTGCAAAGTCATAATCAATGAATTCACCTCCTCTGTTTGATCTGATGCATTTCAGCTTGCATCCTGTCTGATTTTCTGCTAATGCTTTGAATATTTTGAATTTGTCTAGAGCTTCCAACTTATTCTTGAGAAAAGCAACCCATGTCATTCTGGAGAAATCATCTATTATCAGCATGAAGTAGGATTCTCCACTTGGTGTCTTAGTTCTAGCAGGTCCACACAGATCCATGTGCACAAGCTGGAGAGGTCTTCTTGTTGATAACTCATATTTGGCCTTATATGATGTACGGGTCTGTTTACCCAATTGACAAGATTTGCATATGGTATTAGAAGGCCTTTTTATTTCTGGCATGTCTCTGACTGCTTTATTTTTGCTCAGTCTGATTATATGATCGAAGCTGAGATGTCCCAATCTCCTATGCCATAACCATGACTCCTCAAGTTTGCTAAGATTGCATGCTTCATCTTCCACTTTCACAATGTAAACATTGCTCTTTGTTCGAACACCTTTGAGCAGAGTCTTACCTGTGGTGCTTGATTTGACTTCACAATCTTGTGATCTAAAAAGAACTTCATAGCCTTTGTCACACATCTGACTGACACTTAGTAAATTTGCTTTTAGCCCATCTACAAATAGTACATCTTGGGCCTTTCCTCTTCCATTGTCTATGCTGACCGAGCCTTTTCCCTTGATCTTACCTGATTTATCATTGCCAAAAGTAACATTGCCAGATTTCTTTTCATCAAGAGTTATAAACTTGCTTTTGTCTCCTGTCATGTGTTTAGAGAAGCCACTGTCCAAATACCATTGGCTTTTCATATCTTGAGCAGTTAGAGTCAAGTCACATTTATTCACCTTCTTTGTCCACTGGAGGCACCCTTTTGTTTGGTATCTTTTGTGAGGAGATGAACTATATCTTCTTAGAGGACATTTGGAAGGTATATGTCCAACTTGATTGCATACACAACATTTGATCATAATTTTTGTAGAATTATGAGTATGAACATAATTTCTTTGATTCATAAATCTTCTTGAGGTGTTAAACATCAATCTTTGTCCATACTTTCTACACTCAATGATTTTATGACCAGATTCCTTACAATAAAAGTAGTAACCATAGAAGCTATTTGCATACCTGATGTAAGGTTGTCTCTTCCATTTGTTTGCTTGATGCAGTCTCTTCAATGTTTGCATCTTTTGCTAGTTTGAATTACTCCTCCTTGTATGACAATATGCAGCAATGTGTCCCAGCTTGTGGCAGACATAATAGGTGGCATTCTTTATTGGAGGGAAGAATCTCCTTTGATGGTTTCCAAATTTTACATATTCAGGGGTCTTAGTATTTATTACATTCTTTGCCACTAATGGTTTCTTCTGATCTCTGTCTTCCTTATTTCAGATTTCTTCTTTTGTAGGAATTGTTTGAGCTGCTTCATCATTCTTCTTTTCTTTTACAAAAATAATTTCTCTGTCAACCTTTTCTTTTCCTTTACTTGATTCTCCGTCATAGCCTATTCCAGTCTTTATCATAGGGGATCTTTGAGCAACCGGAATTTCATTCAACTTACTAGAGCTTGTTGTTTGAGAAGAGTTTATAACCACTTTCCTTTGAGAATTTTCTAATTTATTCCTGAGACATACTACTTCTTCTTCCAACTTTTCTTGTTCTTGAGTTTTTTCTTTGATTTTCTTAAGTAACATGTCCTCTATCTTCTTGGCTTCTTCAAGCTCTATCTTTAGCTGCTTAAGGACTTCTGAATTGTTAAATTTGGACAACTAGGTCCAAACTCCATGTTGTGATGCTCATATTAAGTGGCTAGTATTTTTGTTGGATTCCTCTTTC